>DWHO01003040.1:0-12490 GCA_018247575.1 Eurytides lysithous rurik | reverse complement strand
CTTCTTTCCAGCCTCCCCCTCCCCTCTCCAAAAATTCACACCTTAAAGGCGGCCAACGCATATGTAAAACATTTGCCGTTGCAAATGTCAATGGGCGGTTTTTGCTTTCTAGAGTTGTGAGCCGCTTGCTCGTTGGTCCGCCTAATCCATAAAAATAACCGCTGAAATGTCTATGACTGTAGATCGAGGTAGATAATCAACATATAATAGGATATATTTTGTCAATTGTTGTTTATTTGTTGTTATGTTGTTATATGTTACCTACAATAATAAGTAATTTTTCTTTCTTATCACTGAATATATTACGTACCACGTACGTATGTTGAATTCAGTAGTTTTCTCTTCACCTATAGTCATTTAACAAGATTAAAGATCTTGTTGAATTCTGATTTTATTTAAAGTCCCTAAAATTTATTATATATATCTTCACATCTATTTGTATATACGCTGAACCACAAAGAAATCATTAAAATGACATTGATGGATCTATTGATGCATTTTCTGCCGTCAAAGCGCCTTTTTCGCTGCGGCTTTCGAAAGATATCTACACTCGAATACAAGCTTGGCTATAAGGCTTTGACTTCTATAGACTCTTTACCTTCCACCACGCTTGTATAGGCTATCTTGTATCCTGACTTGTTTGAAAATATTACTGTTAACCAGTCGTCCATAGTTCAATTAGCATGTTCTCTAGCATATCTGGAATTTCGATGATGTCAATTCTGTTGTTGGCCGTTTATTGGTTTTATAGGCTTCAAATTTTCTTCCGCAAAATGCTGCCTCAATGTGCACCCTTGGATTGTTTTCTTCAGCGCGTAGAAAGTGATTTTTTAACATCCACAGAACTATGAGAACGGTTTTTATAAAAATTAACGATATAAATTTTACGGTGGCAGAGCCACGCAGCTGTTTCCGCTGCTGAATGGGAGGGCTCGAACCGGATAAGTACCACGACCTCACAGGAAATCGGCGTAAAGTGGAAGTGTTTTTGCTTCCGCGTTTTGTCCGGTGAGTGAGGTGGCCGGTGGCCCAACCCCTTCCACCCCCTCCCATCCTACCCTCCTTCCCTAATCCCTCTCTCATAATCCCTCACACTTACTTCTCATCTCTCTTTCAAAAATTCCCCCTTTAAAGGCTGGCAACGCATTTGCAAGTTCTGTCGCAAACGTTCATGGGCGGTGGTGATCACTTCCCATCAGGTGGGTCGCTTGCTCAATTGTCAGCCTTCTCCATAAAAAAATTTTTTTAAGACAAATAAATAACTTATTTATATTGATATAGTAAATGGTAATAGCATAGTTTTCAAATATGCCATAAACAAGGTGACTAACACCATATTTCAAATCATCCTCCATATTAGAGAAATGGTCCAATAAAGTTTAAAATATGAATTACCGCGAAAATGCAATGAAAAGGTTAACCTTTTTTTTTTTAAAAATTTAGCTGTGTTATTGCAGAATACATAATAAGCAGAAAAGCATATGAAAATAAGTTCTCTAAACAAACGTGTGCATGCACGTGATGTTATATTTCAAGATAACATTTATCTGTCATGGTAAGAATATGATGAATTTTCATATGTATTCTGTGTTTTGTTATAAAACGTAAATCTTTCGTTGAGAAGGACGTTAAATAATTTAAACAATAGCACTGGTATTAATATTTGATTACATATTTTACATTGATAAAGTAGATAAATATACTGTTGCTATTTTTAAGTAGCATATCTCGCTATTAAATGTAAGGTAGATTCCACATCGTCACAATATCATATTTTGTCGTACTTATGATTTCAGACAGCTTATAAAAAATGTGATATCGAATGTGTAATTTGCATTGATATTGTATTTCTCTTAAATTAATGATTCAAACATGTTCAACATACGAGATTATTCAAACAGGTGTTTCATACAAATGAAACTGATTAATTTAGGTTTTGCCGTTTCGATTCAATACTCACCCTATACAAAGATGTGTTCTTAAGCATTTCAAGTGTTATCAGTTAAGATATAGAACGTCAGAAATCACAAAATCAATGTACACCTCATTATCAGACAAACTTTTGAGTATACCTAATTGTTTGTTAGCAAGACATTTGCAAACAGTAATATTTGTATATCATTAAAGCTTTTATGTTCTGTTAGGTGTTTTTTTAATTTAATATTTAGAGAAACATTAAGGTTGGGCCGATATAGGTTAAGTGTAATTAAAGGAGCACAGCGTTGAGCGCTTTGGGCTGCCGGCCGCGGGCGACTAATGCGAAACCAAGGCGGGCGGACGGAGCCACGTTCCTATTCAGTATTCCGCCGTCACGTTACACGCAATACCCCATCTCAACTTCTTATGGGCCGTCTCCAAGTGCGAGGGAACGACAACATCAACTCACCTTGCGGTCGAGAACCGACACGCAACTAGTTACGCGTATTTGGATTCACTCGAGTATTGCTCAGTAGTCACGTTTAACAATAACACCATTTCATCAGCGAACTTCCGTATGCAAAATATTTGTATCGTATGCCTATGAAATTATTTATTTAACATCATAGTGGACAGTTAACATGTTGTTGTAATTTCTTTTTATTTAATCGAGAATGTAGCAAGCAAGAATGCGGCTTAGTGCTACATGTTTATCACCATCAACAGACGTTCACAGTGCTATGCAGAAGCTTTACTGGCCATTAACAAGCGTAGACTTGCGGTGGGTATCACAGATAATAAAAACAAAAATAAGAAAGAATAATAAGTGTCCTTTAAACGAATTGCGCAATCTATTTTTCAATTAAAAAGTGCTCATAAACTTTAATCGTAGTTAGTGTTGAGACATAAGCACGAAACTCGTTAATGATTAGTTGCGAAACGGAACTTCAAAAGAAGGCACAGAGGATTTTGTTTACCATTTTTTACATTCTTGATACCATGAACAATCTGCACGTATTGATTTTTCTTTTCAATGAATCTGTGTATATAGTCTGCCATTTGAAAGATATGGGTGAAGTGACCACGAACTGGACGGCCGTGCTCGACGAACTTGAAGATCGCATAGTCGGCGGTGTGCCTACGGATTTGAAGCGGTATCCGTTCAACGTGCAGTTTTTCAACCGCGGTGGTTTGTGCGGGGGCACCATCCTCACCAGCAAGGCTGTCTTGACCGCGGCGCATTGCTTCGATCACAATCGAAATATTGCCGATATGACTGTATTGTCCAGTGCGTTAAAAGTATAAAAAAAACCTATTGTATACAAGAAGCATGTTTTAATTATATATATTGAGCCACCTAGTCCAATAGACGTTATCGTGCGTTTGGGTGGATACGTCGATAATACCTTAAGTGGTTATATCGTTGAATCGATCTAGATAAAACGTATTTTAGTTTTTAAGTTAAATAAGATGCACGCACAGCTGCTTATTTTATTGCTTCTATCAACTTTTATTGTTAATAATAATAGTAAATATCAAGGAACATCTCATTTACGGCCATCTGATCCCAAATTTGCAGGGCCTGTACTATGGTAACTAAACGACTGAAAGATATAATTAAATATTTTTTTAAATGTATACTTCTGTAGATATTTAACACCCAGACAGCACATATACTTCTGCTTATCGCACAATTTTTTATCCTGAGTGGGAATCGAACCCATGACCTTTGGCTTTGCATTCAGGAGCACGGATGACTACAACAACGGGCCAGTGAAAAAGTGATATAAATGTTTTTGTGTTGGTTCATCCATTTTCAAATTTTTAGGTAACAAATATACAGAAACGACTGAGATTTACTATTTTATCATATTGTGGCCGTCCCAGACAGATGTGCTTTCTAACTATTCAGTCAATTTATAAAATATGCTCTAATTTTTAAGTTGAAGCACCAGCTATGTATAAACATAAGTTATGATGAACGATTTATTCACCATCCTCAAGCTTTAAGTTGATATACATACAGACACCATTTTAGACTATACTCTATAATTTTCGTTTAGTAAAAAATAGTAAATATTTAAATATAAGCTTTGCATAATACAGTTTGTTGCTTCACGAGGTTATATCCACCATCGGGCACATTTCCGCTTTACGCCGATTTTTTGTGAGGTCGTGAACTTGTGTACATAACGGTCTTTAGTCGTATAACGATTTGAGTTAATAGGCCTCCTCAAGCTTACAAAGTATGATCAAAGTAGAAGTTGGGTGTAATGCAAGGTCTAATCTAAGCTTACATATAGTAGTAGGACTCTTTTCCAGAAACCGCCTGAAATGTAGCATGTAATTACCAATTATCTGCCGTAAGTTATGTTTCGTTTTTTTTTGGAGTTGTAGCTTCTAAATCGGGGACGCGAACGGTATACGTCCCCAGATTGAGTTTCGATTTGAAGGGTAAAATACCAGAGTAGATACTGGCCTTACCAGTATCTACTCTGGTGACTGTACCCTTGATGTAACGCAGTTTCTGAGTAACAGTGAGTTGTTAAAGGCAGTCATGTACCCTGCCATCACCCTTACTTTTTTTTTGTGGATTAGGAAGCAAACGAGCAAGCGGCGCACCTGGTGGTAAACAATAGCCGCTGCCCATAGACATTCGCAACAACAAACTTTATTTCTTAAAAAATATACGTCGTTTCCTCATTTCAGATTCCCGTTTCATTTTTGACCATAAAGCGCATTCTCACGAGATTTGGGATTTCAAAATACACGAGCGTTACAATCACACCGTCGTCTTTTCGAATGATATTGCGATCATATTGATCCACGACGAGTTCAAGTTTCACGACACCGTCAAAAGGGGTATCTTGTGTGATAATGATAAATGGATGAATGAGAACGAAATTTTCGAAGCCACCGGTTGGGGCGAGGTAGAGGTATTTATACAGGCTTTTTACCGACTGCAAGAAAAAAGCTTATTTTGACGGTTCTTCGTATATTAGCATAATGTCTTACCAGGACATTATGCGTCTAATACAATATTATCCATAATAGTTCACTAAACTTTTTGAAAGCGTCTTTGGTTTTGATTATATTGATGCAGAGAGCGGTTCGACCTGTGTTTTTGTAGCTTCATGGTAGAGGACCCTTTCGAACAATCCGTTCGGGAAAGTACCAGGAAGTTGTCAATTCTACCACAATACAAGCATAACTGTGTTCAGGTGAATAGCAATGTGCAATGTTGCCAGCATAATTACTAAGTATCATGTCTTTCTATATATCCCTGAGATATAAGATGGCTCTTCAGCCAAAGTTAAAAGTAAAATGATTATATTTATATTATTATAACTTAAAAATACTGCGTTGAACTACACTCTTGCTTCATTGTCTCACCAGTATCTTTTTGCAAAACAAAAAGAAATAGTTTTTAAGAGTACTAGGAGTATCATAGAGGCTAGGTGTTATCAAGAAGCAATGAATACATTAAAGCGTAGCGAGCAAAGCCGTGGACAACACCAAGGCTTTTTGTTTGCTTTCATTTATTTTAATGTCACTTTGTTTGATGTGTCAGCACAAGGGTCATACGTCGACTAGCGGATTAATGCGCACGTATTTGCGTTATATCCCCAAAGGGAGTTGCATGATGTCCAACCGGGCTGTCTTAGGTCCGGACATGTTTTGCTTATATGGCGACGGGGAAAGGGATACGTGTCGAGGTGATTCCGGCGGAGGGATACTGTGGAATAAGTAAAAAAACTCACACTTTAATTTCTTATCCATATATATTTTTTTTAAATAAAGATCTTAATTGTTTTCGAACAGCTTTGTAGTCGGAATCGTATCCCACGGCAACGGATGTGCGGTCGTCCCGGCGATGTATACCAACGTATTCTATTTCAGAAACTGGATCCACGAAACCGTGAGGAAGTTAAATGAAAGATATTGCCTTTTTCATCGAAATTCCCCGGACAACATGTAATCACCGTATCAAATATTGAACGTTATCGTATGGAAAAATAAACCTCGACGTATCACTTGACAGCGTAAACGACGATAGAGGCAGGCAACCTGTTTAAATTTTTAAAAAAGGAATATATTTCGTAAAAATAGTTTCATTTTATACCGTGTAGTTTTTACGTGAATAAACGAGATAATTGTAGTGTTTCATGTTGTAAGTACGGTACTGCTATGAAATGAAATGAAATACACTTATCGATATATCAATAAACTATAAACATTGCAAACACGTACGTGCGCGTATTAATCTTCATTATATGTACGCGTGTAGAAATGATTAATCGCTTCGAAAGCGATCGTATTGTATTTACCAATAAATCGGTTATGTGCCATTCTGATTACGTATACGTTAATTAATCACTAGGTGTTCGTAGTATGTTCTCTAAGTTTTTACGTCTGTTCGCGATCGAACTGAGCTTTATATTTATTGTCCACGAATCGTCCTGTGTAAAAATTTATGAAGTATCTAAGGATAACGCCACAAGTTTACTCCCAGAAGTGGAAGGCAAGGTGATAGAGGGGGAGCCGATAAGCATTGAAAGATTACCTTCCGCGGCACAGTTCTTTAATTTCGGCAATATGTGTTCCGGTACCATCATAAACAGCTGGTCCGTGCTCACAGCTGCCCATTGTTTTGATCACAACCGAGAAGTTTCCGATATGGTTATCCAGATCGGTAAGGTATTTGTAGTAGATCGAGTATACATGATTAAGAAATCGGAAAAAGTGCATTTGGTTAAGTTAAAATATCATTTCTTGTGTTAATAGTAGTTTTCCCTTGACAGTAAAACTAGCTTCTTTTATATATCACCTTTTACTAAATAAAAAAAACGTCACATTTTTTTTTCGCCTTTTGATTAAGTATTTAATTCCGAATTTAAATTCTGGGCTGAAAATATATGTAATGCAAAATTGTCGTCTAGCTTGGTTGTGTCGCCGGCTGGGCACAGGCCTTCTCTATACTGAGGGAGTAAGAGAAAGACCCAACCAAAGACCGCCACGCGGCCCCACTGCGGATTTGCGGATTGGGAGATATTTTTCTTTTTTATTGTTTCTTAAATATGCAGGTTTTTTCACGATGTTTTTTCTTTACCGTTGAACACGTGGTAAATCAGCACTTAAAATAATTAATTATAAATTAACAAATTCATTGGTGCCGGCACCGGGATTTGAACTCCGGTTGGTCGAGTACATTGAATTAAAAGAGAGCGCCCGGACACTGAGCTGAACAAATGACGGATTGATTGATTTAAATATTTTTGTTTGCTTGTAAAAATCAAACATTTACTCTAAATACTCGCCACACTATATTATTTTTAAGTATCGTAAAGCATTTTAGGTATACGGTACGGTATGGCACATACAATTAAGTACTAATATTTTTTTATAGATTATTTAACATGATGAGCATAGTCGGCGTGATAAAAAAATTGTCGACAGGTGCCCGTTTTACACATGATTACGACGGTAAAACACTAGAGGTATCGGAGTTCGCGATTCATAGAAATTACGACAAGGCAAGGTCTTTCGACTGCGATATAGCAATAATATTTGTGAATAAGCCCATCGAATTTGGGACGAAGGTGAAGAAGGCTTTGCTTATTAACAACCGTGACTGGATGGACAGCAGGGAAGATAAATTTCTCGTCGCTGGTTGGGGTTGGACGCAAGTAAGTTAAACATATGTATATATTGATGATGAAATGAAATTAATGAGTATTAGATTTGCTATTCACATATTTTGTAATGAGATAACATGTCTGCCAACTGTCAAAACAAAAAAGAGTGTAATATGTTTGGGGTTCGATTATGTATGTGAATTTCTCCATACTAGCATAACTTCTTAACTTGACGCAAATTCAATTAATATAGTATACATAAATATCCCATCAGAATCTAAATGTTAATTACCTACTTCGAATTTTTGTGGACGTTGTTTGCTCTTCTAGCCGCTTAATGCACACCTCCGTGACATATACGGGCAACATTTACCGGCAGAATTGTGCATCTCCGTGAACGTCCCGGTCACTGTAATTTTATATGTCGCAAAATATTACAGCTTCGTAAGGGTCACGGTTAATATATAAATATAATTTTCCAAATATTTTAAGTCCGTATCTATCACGTTGGATGGTAGATTATTGCCATTCTCTGAATTTGCGTTTGCTTATGTTTTTGTACTTGAATTGACTAAAATTATGTGCATTATGGGGCCAGTTTTAGCGACAATAACGTTTCGTTCGAATACTGTTCCTACGAAAAAGTTTACCCGAGCTGTATTCGATCTCCTCGGTCCTATCTTAGCCTAGTAAAACATTACGTATGCAATATTATAAAATGTTTTATAAAATATTTAAATAAATTATATTTCATGATAAAGTCACGAGACGAATAAGTCGTGCGTGGTGGCATAGAACCTCCTTGGACATGCACTACGCTCGTCATCCCCAGATTTAAAATGTTAGGTTAGATGTTGGAAATGTTATAAGTGTTAAACTATATAAAATAATCTCAAGTCTGGAACACACAGTGCTTACACATTACTGCGTAGAATAACTGGTGATAAAGTGGACCGACCTAGGCGGACTCTGCAAGAAAGAGTCTTATCCGCTTTTGTTTTATGTCAATCATACGAACTCAATTGTATAGTTTCTTGCCGGTTCCTCTCTGGTTTAGTGAATTTAATAAAGCTAGAGACCCAGCTGTAGTCGTTTTTAGGTCGTTTAATCGAGCTGGAAATAAGGCTACGTGAAAGATGTAATAAAAAAGATATAGTAAAAAAAGAAAATGTCTTTGAGTAGTCAAGCAACGCAAGGGAAGCTGCTTTTCAATTACATACTTCTGATATTTTCTTGTTTGCAATCAGTACGGTGGGCCGATATCAAAACGTGGCCTCATGATGACACATTTACAGTATGTGCCCAAAGAGGAATGCGAGAGGTTGCACAACGTGAAATTCAAGGCGGATATGTTTTGTCTGTACGGAGATGGAATTCGAGACACTTGTAAAGGGGATTCAGGAGCGGGAGTGCTGTGGGAAGGGTTAGTGTTTTGATATATAATTTGATTTGTATCAGGCATTTTCACAAACATGTAAGTAATACCAGTGGCGGTACTACCATACAAGCCCATAAGCCCGGCTTGCCCTACTAAGGAGTATAGTTTATAAATCTTAATTAGTACACAATTCCTGCAACAATCAAATTTAAAAATAAAATATTCGGAATCATGTGCTAATAAAGATTTATATATTTTACTCCTTAGTAGAGCATGCCGGGCTTTTGGGCTTGTATGATAGTACCGCCAATGAGTAATACGAGTATATGCTAGAATTTATTTACCTCTTTGAATTAGTTTTTTTTAAGACAAACGTGTAAGCGGCTGATGCTTGTAACAAAATGAAACTAATTTATGGCTTTTGTCACATTTAAATTGATTTTAAATTCCCGCCATTTCGAATTTTTAATGTACAGTATTCGGGTAAAACAAGGAATCATAACATAAAATAAAAATATACTTCCTTATTGTTTTTACAATTCTTAATTTTATTTCGCTGTCCTCATAGCAAGACAGAAATATAAATACAAGGGCTATTTACATACACAAATTTCAGATAGACAAATGCCCAGATCCGGAAAAATCATCTGTAGCTCGTACAAATATTTACCCCGGGTGAGAATAGAATCCACGACCTGCGACGCCAAAGCCAAATAGCTTAGCGACTGCGCCAAACGCGTTAGAAAGTTATTTACTTTATTATTATTTTTTATCTGTAAGCTAGTAAATTAAGAGGTTTACATTTTGATGGCAATCTCTACATTTAAAAGTATTTTTTAAAACGGCTTATTAAAAAAAACAATCTGTTACATGACATTAATAAAAAGGCAATATTAGATTACCACATAAGGTATTATACTAATTGTTATGGATTTCGTTAAAAATTTGGTGATAAAATGTCATGATTTGTGTAAGGAATGGAAATAGAATCTATACATAATACAAGCAGATCGACTACTTGCTGTGCGAAAAAAAACCATTAAAATGCTTAAATATTTATATTTATTATATATGCTGGTTTTATAAATTTTTGATTCTAAATCATCACGAATTTTTGCTCGGGTACACTTCAAGTAAAATGAAAATCGATAATAAAAACTACGATAAAGTGAAATAATTATATACGTATAAGTTAAACTTTTTTTACGACTACAAATATACGCAAATAAAAAAAATCACTATTATAAAAATTTCGTTTTACACCGTTAATGAAAAAAATCTTTACCAATTCTCATCAACAATTTAATAAAATATCTCTATATAACAGATCATTATTTTAAAATGTTCTCGGAACGTTTTTAAAATGCACTATAGCACCGACGCCACTATAGTCGTTCATTGCAACTTTTCTTGTCGAGTAATCATATACCCGGGCGGAAATGGGTAAAGATATTTAAATACATTCTGTTGTTATTTTTTTTTAATGGATAAGGCTGATAAACGAGCAAGCGGCTCACCTGACGGTAAGTAATTACCACCGCCCATGGACATTTGCAACATTATAGAACTTGCACATGCGTTGCCAGCCTTTAAGGGGGGAATTTTTGGAAGAGGAAGGAAGAATTGAGCGAGGGAGGAGGGGAGAGAGAGAGGAAGGGGAACGGGTATGGGCCACCGGCTACCTCATTCACCCGACGAAACGCGGAAAAATATAACAAAAATATTCCCACTTTGCGTCGATTTTCTGTGAGGCCGTGGTACTAATCCAGTTCGAGCCGGCCCATTCAGCACCGGGAATAGCTGCGTGGCTCTACCACCGTAAATTATTTTATTATTATTTCTAGCGCTTCGCGCGTAAATAGCTGATTTCGAATCCTTCGTTTTTCGTCATCACATATATCTTAATTTTTGTCTCTTATATAATCATTTATTACAGAATGGTAGTCGGCATCGTATCTCACGGCGATGGATGTTCTAGAAAAAACAAGCCAAGCATTTATACAAATGTTTGGTACTTCAGGAGATGGATTAAGACACAAATCAAACGGTTTATTAAGAGGTTCTGTCGTAAAAAAAAAACTACCTCTAATAAAACATTTTGATTGGGATAAGTTTAAGTATCGTCTTTTAACTTTTTTACATTACGTTAGTTATTGCTAAATTCTTAAGTAAAAAAAAAGTTATTTATTCTGGATACTCGTAGGAATCCAAATCCAAATTAGAGCCTTCATTTTCATTGCAACGTTTCTCTTGAAAGTACTTTGTATTCAGCCGTATCCATCTGACAATGAAAAAGAAATAAATTGTAGGCCCATATAAGTTCAATATGTTCAATCCCTGTCTAAGGATACAGTTTCTTTCTTATAAGTGTTTTTAAAATAACTTAAGTTCTTGGTACATTTTCATAGCATTTTCTTTCGAGATCACAGCGTTTAACGTGGCATGAAAGTCTTCATATCACTAAATAAGTGACATCTAACTTTTAGCATATAATAAAACGTCTTTTAAGTTTTTATTTTAGTATACATTACGCATTCCACTACCATAATAGGTTTGTATACACTGAATACATACAATACATCAATACATCAAATATATTTATCCCATATCTTTGCAATTACTAGTTCCGACGTAGATTGAACAGCGTCGACAGATATGTTATCATATGGTATACAGCTTTGCTTTATTAGAACTACGTTATTAAAAAGAATTATAACGGAAAAACAAGGGCATCAGATATAGTCTCTGTTGTAAATATATCAATATTTGGGTTTCGACCTCAGTTTCGTAATAAAAAATCTTCCATAACGCGTGAGAGCTTTAAGGCTTACAGGTAAAGTCAAGAGTAAGCTGAAGCTTTTACGTGATTCATACTGATTAAGGACCTTTGCTCACACTAGTGAGTAAGGATCGTTTTATTTAGAAGAGAGTTAAGATAGAAGAAAACGTGATAACTTAAACTCTAGCGTCGTATTTCGTCAAAAGCTCTAGTTAAACTAGAGTGGTGAAAATGATTTTATTTTCATCGATCGATTATTTTTGGTATGAATATGCCTTTCTCTTGTACCCTTTTTGTAAATTATTAAGTATATTCACCGGTAAAAATACGAAACATTGGTAAATACAGCCAAATGCGGTTCGTCCTGGTTCATTGTGCCGAACGATGAAATCCCTACTAATAAGTTTTGGAACACAGCAGGTCCTCCGTTGTCGTATAGACGTCGTTCCTGTAAATAAAAAATGTATACACAAATACGTAATACAGTATACGCATAACTTGTTCTTAAACAAATTTTGTTCAATCGAAACGGTATGATTATGATTTTATTGTAAGTATGCTATGGACCTTATTGTAAAGCTCTCCGCAAGAAGGTCAGTCATTTTATTGTAAAACAGTATACATATACATACAGCGATAGACTATCTTATGTTTTGAAGTAACAAGCAACATATTATTCAGACCTTTTTAACTGAAAACATACATTAATTTGACTTGACCGTTATTCGAAGCTTATTTAATTGAGATAGGCACTATACTTCCCGCCCAGTAACGCCATCT
>DWHO01003039.1:0-12492 GCA_018247575.1 Eurytides lysithous rurik | reverse complement strand
ATAGAAGTGGAAAGAAAAAAGTTAGTTCAATAGATTTTTAGACATTTAATAAAAAAAGTAACCATAATAATAACATACTAAATAATATAACATACAACTCAAGTTTAGATCAAATTGTTAATACCCACTGCGTATTTAATATGAATTATGTAAGCTCCAAGAGAATTGTCGGTGGAAGTGCTTTAATATCTATATATTTTAATACTTGGATGACCAAAGATGAAGGACTATAATTTGGGTAGGGATAAAATTCATTCACCTACACTAAGAATACAGAGATTTTGCCATCATATACATAAGTTACGGTGGTAGAGCCACGCAGTTACACCCGCTGCTGAATGAGCCGGCTCGAATCGGATAAGTACCCGACGTCACAGAAAATCGGCGTAAAGTGAAAGTGTTTTTGCTTCCGCGTTTCATCCGTACGTGAAGTAGTTTGTAAGTACTGTTGCAAATGTACATGGGCGGTGGTGATCACTTACCATCAGGCGAGCCGCTTGCTCGTTTGTCAGCCTACTACATTAAAAAAACTCTCCACAACAATGAAACACTAACCTGTCTTTTATCTGCTTCTCCCCTCAACTGCCACACCAGCTCGGCACATTGTGCCAACCCTGTAGCTCCAATGGGATTGCCCTTAGCTAACAGCCCACCACTAGGATTGACAACCACCTTTCCCCCATATGTATTGTCACCGGCATCCACAAAAGCTCCCCCTTTCCCTTCTTCACACAACTGCAAACTTTCATAGCTTATCAATTCATTAGACGAAAAGCAATCATGTAGCTCTACCACATCTACTTGTCGAGGAGAGATACCAGTCTTCTCATATACTTGTTTTGCTGCAAGTGCGGTCATATCATAACCAGCAATCTTGATTAAGCTTTTCTCAATAAAAACTGCTTCCGTATCAGTGGCCATTGCCATTCCCACGATTTCAACGGCCTTCTGATGAAGTCCATAATCTGAGACGGCTTTCTCGGACATGAGAACAGCTGCAGCTGCACCATCACAGTTGTTACAACATTGCAGTTTAGTTAATGGCCTGACGATGACCTTCGAATTTAATATGTCATCCAAAGTATACAACTTTCTATTCAACGCTCTAGGATTCCTAGAGCCATTTTCATAGTTTTTCACTGCGATTTTGGCAAACTGCTCAGCTGTTGTTCCATATTTGTTCATATGTTCAATAGCAGCGTGACCGAAACACTGAACGGCAATTGGCGCTTTTGTAACTTGAACCATTTCTGAAACTTTTTTCAGATGCCTATCAAGAGGATATGTTCTGTCGAGGAAGGCTGTACTTGGCAACGCGCCTGGTACCATTTTTTCAAATCCCAACACAAGTACAACATCAGCCAGACCACCTTGAACTATTTGATGAGCAAGAAACAGTGCACTGCCTCCGGTTGAGCCGTGGTTGTTGACATTAGTAATTGGTATTCCAGTCATGCCAACCTGATAAAGAACCCTTTGGCCACTAGTGGAGTCTCCATATACATAGCCACAAACTGCTTGTTGGACTCTATCGTAGGAGATACCAGAGTCCTTTAAGGCTTGTTTCACTGCGTCCATGCCGATGTCTGGATAATCTGTTCCTGTATAGGGCTTGATGAAATTCGTGACACCAACACCAACAACGTACACTTTCTCGCTCATGTTTTTAATTTAAATCAAGTAACAACAGTGATACTAAAAAGATAAATTATATTTCTTTAATTAAAAAAAAAACAATGTCGTGACGCTATACTAAGAGCGAAAATTTTATACTTATTCATGATTGTGTAGCTGAAGGACTTATCTCGGCTTTATATATAATACGTTATAATCCAGTAAAGTTGCGAAGTTACATTGTTTAATGATTAAATTTGAAGTTTAGCGCCGAAAGTGTAGCCAGTACAAAAGTGAAGTCGAAAATTACACAAAATTCTACATAGAGTTATTTTAAAAAATCGGTACATTTATGGTTTTTAATAAATCTTTTATTCTTTTCTTATTATTATAAGACCTATGGTATATATCGAATAGTTTTGCAGATAGAGAATAGAACAGAGAATATGAACGCCCAAGAGTACCTAATACACTTCAACAATTATCCAAATCTAAACCATCCCTGCATCTAATTTTCGCCAACGAAATCAATAAAAGTTACGACAAATCACTTTTTTTAGCCAACCGGTTCTTAGAGAAAAGACTAAATATCTCGGAGTTATTCCTAATTCAACATTGTCGTTTTATCTTTTAACTTCTGCCTCTGTCCTAGTGATATAGGCCCGCGCCTTAGAAAACGGAGGTCGTGGGTTCGAATCCTGTGGAGGGCATTGACTTTGTGTAGTTGTTTCTTAGTTGGGTTAGGAATTACGGGCTGATCTCATCCGAATACCCGAAAGGTAAGATGATTCATGCGTCGGATGGGCATGTAAAAAGTTGGTCCCGGCTCGACGCCATCTGGCGGTAGCGACGCTAAGCGGTGTTTTAGTAGCGACTACAAGTCGTTACTAAAAGGCCGCTTTAATGTCATCGCCTCTACGCCTGATCTTTCTCCGGTCGTGTCGGTTATCCATCTCATCGAACTATAAAAGTTAAGGAGTGGGTGCACCTGTGTCTGCGCAAACGCTTGTGTAATATAATATATCCGGTGCAGTCGGCTGATCTCTTGACCCACAGACCCCTTATGTGGTAAAATGCCCTTATGTGGAAACAACAGAATCCACCATAGAAAGCCTAATGCAATAATACCACAAACTCGCGCTAAGTTTTCATACGGGACGCCGTAGTTCATCTTTACGATTAGTTAAACATAATCAAAGTCATCGAGACCGCCAACGGACTCTGAGATCCCTCAGAGGAGTATGTCAACAATAAGGAAAAGTAGAGTTTATGCAAATCATGGAGCACTTGGCATTTCCAAGGGATTATCTCGGTGGGAATATCTAGATAAAGATTTACTGCTATATATAGCACTAAACATCGTTTAGTGCTATATATACAATACTGGCAGCACTGTTGAACCCGTATTCATCTGTCATCTGGTAAAGCCAAAGTGCTGCATTTTTACAGCGCTAAAAGAAATAAATCTTTGAATTGTTTAATTTAAGAATGAAAATAAAAGGGTTATTAAACTAAAAATCAAAGAAAATGTTGATTTGGTTTATGATAGAGTGTGTCATAAAGTCATGTGTAAGAGTGCCAAAGAAAAATCCTAGTTAGAATTACAGTTACTGTCCTTTACTGAATTTATTTTAACCTATACTTTACTTGCTAGTCTACATTTAAATTGCTTCATCACAGTAAGAAATGATAAGAAATTGCTTCCCTTCTTCATCGATGGTAATTTCTATATGGGTAAAAATAAAACATTTGTATGGAAATCATTTCATTTTATTGCTCCACAAGGTACTCATAAGCTTTTATTTCCAAGAAAAACACACTTCGAAACCACATGTTACGAACATGTGTGTGCCTAACAGAACATTATTTTATATACCTATATCTTAACCCTCTAATCTATCAGGTACATTATAATATGCGATCTGTCATAATTGTTGTTGTATATTAAGAAAACTGTCAAACCGATGGAATCCAATGACAAACAAAAGGAATGTTTCGTTGGATTAGAAAAGTTTTCTTTTTTACCGCAACGAAATATTTCTGATATAAACACACACAATTCATAATCAAGCCGTTTCTCTGATGCTAGTACATTACCATAGGTAACATGCAGTCGCAAAAACGTGAAGAATAAAAATTATAATCAACCACCCCCAGTGATACTTGAATGTTTCGAAAATAAAAGTGTAACAGTTGAAAATCTTACATTGTTAACAAAACTTTTTACATGTGTCTCTTCGTTTGAGTAATAATACAATATTTGTCCATAGGCAGCAACGATTCTTTGTGAGAACAATAACTCAAGATCTTACAAAAAAAAACTCACCTTTATAAAATTAAACAGTCTATCGAGTTTTAGGCAAGATAAAAAAGCAATCAAGATATTTGTAAAAAATAAATCGGTTTTATTGGCAAGATTCCAAATCGAAATATTAAAAAACGATATAAAATATTTTATACGCGTAAAATCTTTGCTAACTACGGAAGACAAGCCAGTTGCCAATATTATTTTTCTTTTTTTTCTATCAACCATATCTTCGACTGATTACGTAATTCACCAGAAGGTGGCGGTGACAATGGAAGTATTCTTTTTTCGTACAAAAAAAGGACAGTTTTGCGACTGCTACATTTAGTTTTTATTTCGTAAATGTACATATTTAATGAACAAACATACATTGAGATCACAGGAGTATGTTATTATACCCTGGCAAATCACGTACGCTCAGGAACCTCCTCTCCAGTTCTTTTTTCGCTACTCCAACGGATTTATAGTCTGTCATTTAAGTACATTATATACATTTTTAATCTGTATGGCGTAAAAAATGTTTGATCTGTTTTCTAAAATTGGAGAGAAGGTTCAATTGCGCCTTATTCTACACTTTAAAGGGTTTACAACAGCCTGGCATGCTCTCGTCGTTCTGTACCGTATTGTAAAATTATATTTACAAAACAAGGATCTCACTGTCTTTAATGAACAAAACCAATCTTTAATTTCTTAAATTATAATAATAACACATACTAAAGCAGATGTCAGAATTTCTTCTTTATTGCTTGGGAACCTACGATTTCTGCCAACGCCATATCCATTGAAAAGCATGTCTTATTTCTGACATATATGTTACCTACATAAAAATTTATTGTTAAGATTTAAATTAAGCAACGGAATTGTACAAGTAGCTTATCTTTCCAGTTGCCTGTTGTTGTTAAGATTTATAAAATCATTTTAAGTCCATTACTTACTTAACCTTAGGCCAAATCGATCGAAAGTTGAAAATTTTAAGCATAAAATAGTTGCAAGAGAAGTTATGAAATTCTTATGAATGGAAAACAAATTCTTTGTAGTGATTGAAAAGTCATAGAACAGAAAAAAGTGTAAGAAACACCATCTAATCATCATTACTTCATAGCGTTGTACCTTGTAATAATAGTGTAGTTATACTGGTTTATTTCAACATTATAATATCTTAAAGCGTACATTCTTTTCGTTTTTTTTTGTTTCTTATTTCTCAATTACTCATTATATTTTCTTTTTTATGTAAGTGGTTTATTTAGCACCATTATATTTTTCGAACAAGACAGTGAGACAACCTTTTGAAACTTTTCTATCGATACAATATTACAACCTACGGTAATAATTAAAGCGTAACATTAGTTAACAGCCTAATACATAGACACAACTCGAATAGTTTATTGTGAAATCCGGCCTTTCAAAGAAAGAATAAAATAAAAAACAAATAAATTAAAAAGAATAAAATAATTTTTTACGGTTCAATAACATAATCGTCTTTCGCTTTCAAAATGAGTTGTATCTATAGTCAATAGGTCCGAATGGCTAAGCCATTTCCTTTTAGATAAAATCAAAACATTACCAATTTCTTTCGATTACATTTTTTTTTTCTTTTCAAAAATCAACCAAACCAAAATAGTCGCCAATAAATACTAAAATAATATTATATGTACAATTAAACACTAAGTTAGCCAAGCCAAAAATATCATAGCACCAAAATACGTGTCCAACAACGGTACAGACAGAAAAGTTTCACAATATTTAACCTTACTTTAGTACCTTATTACATACGACATGCAGTCTGTTCCTAGTAACAACTAATTTTATTATTTAAAATAAGTTACTCTTATTACACTCGCCTGTCGTGCCTATTTTTAATAAAATGTTAAAAAGTAAATGGTAATTTTTTTTTCTCGAACGTCTCTGACTAGAGATACGACCTAACCTAGAACTGAAAGAACATCTTAGTAACAACTAACTACAACGAAACATAGCACTCTTTGTAAGGAATAAAATATTTAAAAGAAATTAAAAAAGTTCCAACACATGTTTGAGCTTTGCCAAAACACATCAACAGTTACAAACGGTGAAATCATATTTCACAAAATTCATTGTCATCTCGCACTCTTAGCCCGACAGAATTTGTATTACACTAATAGACTTCCAATGAGAAGAGAACAGATGCCACACATATGCTGTTTCTTACTTATTAAATGTGATCGAATAGATTCAAAAATCAAAACCATAAAAATCTACGATAAAGTCGTTTCCTTAGAAAAACCACGGAATTGTATAAAACAATTTATAAAATCATCTTTTCGGCTACATATAAAATTACAGCGAAACTTCAAAACCGTGTCAGAAAGTATGATTTTTACAATTCAATAGGCATATGATTGTAAGGCCTTACAATGTAATTTAAAAATACACAAAGCCCTCTAAAATGTTGGCACAGGTTCAGAACGCAATCTACAACAGAGCAACACAAGATGAACAGATAATAAAGTCATATCGTTACTTGCAATGTGTATCTGATACAAAGAGAAAAAAAATTGTTTAAAAAAAAAATTTTCCCAGATTTGCTCAATCGCAAACGATAAGTATAAAAAAAATAAAAATGCACTATTACTGGCAAAGGCTACTGTACATTATGCCATCTGGGTTACATTACACAGGTATAAAACGCTAAAAATTGTATGCTATAAATATACTGTAAGGAATTGTGATGATAATTGTGTCGACTTATTCAAACTACTTCCAAATCGGGATGTCATTACGTTCGTACAAACGATTGATTTTTTTTTATAAATATTTACAGATTAAAAATCCGATACCTAAATTATCCAGGCAGTGATCAGATTCGTCGCTATAATTCACATTATTGCTCCAAGTTACCGACTCATTTTCACTCGTACATCGAGTCTCTTTTCCGTTTTTAGCCGAATAATTTATTTTTATTTACATTGAGGTAGAATTTGGATTTAATCGATACTGTCAGCCGAAATATTTGTAACATTAAATGAACGATTATTTCTTAACTGGTCGTCTTACTTATTAATCTATCGGAATAGATAATATTAATTATTTTGTTAAAAAAACTATGATTTTTTTCACAATAGAGCTTATCGCGCAATTTGTGCTTGCAATTTGATGTTACAAGAAGTTTTGGTTCTTTTCAGTTTTTTTTTTATTAGAACCTAAAATAGCTAACAAAATAGCGATTTTGTGCAATTGTTATTAAATCTTGTTATTTTCCTGGAGATTATGATTTGGATATCCATAAATGGAAAAAGAATGAAGATCCCCAAAGAGAAATAATGACGGTGTGACGAGAATAACATCTTATAAGGAAGAGTTTTATATCAAGGAAATTATGCAGGTAATGTCATGTACATAGAAAGTATACCTTATTATTATTTGGTTTGGATGAGGTTTTATACAGAGTTATTTACTGCATTCAATTTATGGAAAAATGCAAAATGACAATTCTGTCACTACTGTGCAGGTAATCTATCACGTCCGATATGTTTATCAGTATTACAAGCTATTAATGTACCAGGCGCGACATGAAAGATATATTTCCATCATGTTGTATTTTGTGGTGGTGTTGTAAAATGGGTAAAAATTGGGTATAAAAGAGGAGGTATTAAAAAAACAACTGTTCTATACATTGCCAGTGTACAGAAAAACTTATGGATAACCCTGTATAAATTATGCTTACGGTTTCAAGCTTTATCAACTATTTCATTATATTAATTCTGAGTATTTTGTTAATTATTGTAAAAAAAAGCACAGAGTGAGGTTACGTGAAAAGGCATCGGCAGTGCCTCCAGAATGGCACACATCGAAGAGACTATTAGAAATATAAAAAAAAACAACTGGCAATTACGTAGAAAATAACAAGTGATTTCACAAAACCTGTACTTGATATGAACATATGTACAACTGTTTCTCATCTGTCCACCAACTGTGACTGTACTCTATACTGTTGATTTTCCCTGAGGACTTTCTGGACGTCACTACGGCATCGGATTTAGCCCACGGCGAAAACCGGGATAAGATTGACTGGCGAACGATACAGCGTACGTCGTCACCCCTAGCTTCCCGTTTAAATGTCACTTAGCACTAAGCACTTTCTCTATCCCCTCAACTTGACGTTTTCAAACATCGTCACCGTTCCGTTCATTGCGTTTTAACTTCTAGAAATACGTCCGTTGCTTCCTTTCCTCCTCCTACCCCCAGCCCCCAGCGAAACTTCGTCCGGCGATTCAACATCGCGTCACTGTGTGATTTTGGGTCACGGAACACGCCACGTGATCACTCGCGTGGGTCAACATGGCGGCTCGGTTTTGCGTTTGGGTGCCTCGGTCGGAGAGCTCTCCGGCTTGTCGACAGCCCGCTCGCGCCTCTCCAGCTCCCTCTCCCTCTCCTCCAGCCTGGCCTCGCGCCTCGAGAGCTCCGCTTCTCTTTCCTCCAACCTCCTGGCGCGCTCGGCCAGTCTCGCCTCCGCGTCCAGCAGCCTGGCCGCGATGTCGGACTCGCTCTGCGGCGGGGGTGAGGTGGACGAAGTGACGTCATCGGCGTCGGGCGTGAGCGGTTTCAGCGCGACGTTCGGCTGGAAGTCGCGCTCGAAGCGGCCGCAGTCCGCGACCCTCACCACCCGCTCGGGATGCTGCAGCGCGGGCTCGCTCTTCCCCCACGGCCTGAACGCGGCCGCCCGGTAGTGGAGGTGCGCGTAAGGGTCCAGGTACAGCGCGTACCCGTACTCTTCGCCGCGCGCTTTCTTCGGCGGCGACTCCGGTGGCTCCGGCTTGCAGACCACCGTCTCCGCGGCCTGGAATTGAGAGGAAGAAATATTGAAAATACAAACCTAGATATAAAGGTACAATCTAGGTTCAACAATCGTTCACTGTGTACGTTCGTTTCATATGGTATTTTATTCATCATGAACCTTGTACAAATTTAGAAAAAATGTCGTCATTGAACGTCGATCAAAGTTATTGGTTAGTTAGAACATGTTGGTAACTCAGATTTATTTAGAATAGAGTTTCATGACCCTTGTGGAGCAGTTGCTAAGCTATTACCCACGGCGCCGCAGGTCGTGGATTCGATTCCCCGTGGTAAATTTTTGTATGAAGTACAAATAATAGTTCCGGATCTGGGCGTGTGTTCGTGTTAAACTTATGTACGTAAAACGCTCTTGTAACACAACACATCTCTCAGATGTTAATATGAGTAAAGTTTTGAAACTTAAAAAAAAGGGTAAAGTGTAGTTTGAATGCGAATTAATTTTAAAACATTCCAAAACATTTGACTATACGAATATATATAATCACTAAACAGGCACTCACTTTTACAAATGCAGCAGCATTAGACTGACAGTTTGCCAATTTAGGTAAAGTCCAAATAAGACAATTGATTAACCAGTCATTAGATATACGATGGTAGAGTCAGATGGTATTCTACGCAGCTGTTCCCGCTGCTGGATGGGCCGACTGGAACCGGCTAAGTACCACGACCTCACAGAAAATCGGCGTAAAGTGGAAGTGTTTTTGCTTCCGCGTTTCATCTGGTGAGTGAGAGACTCTCTCACTCCCTTCCCTATCTATTCCTCCATCCCATCCCCCACCGCTCCCTTTCTTCTCCCCCTCTTTCGAAAATTATCCCCCTTAAAGGCTGGCAACGCATTTGCGAGCTTTGTAATGCTGCAGGTGTCCATGGGCGGCGATGATCACTTCCCATCAGGTGAGCCGCTTGCTCGTTTGTCAGCCCAATCCATAAAAAATACGAAAACAAACATATAGGTGATTTAAACTCACTCAACATTTAAAACACGGCAGCCTTTCAATCTTTGATTGTTAGTGGTACCATATTGCACCAGTAGTGCTTACTACGAATCTTTAAATATAAGTGGTCTTGTATTACAACTCGCAGACGACACTTGTTATCGGAAAACCGCTTAAGTGGCTAGACGCGACCCTTGAGCTCGGGTCAATAGCGTGCCACGTATTCAAAAACGTACTTCGTTCAACCTCGCCCTTTCGAGAGGTCGTTAAAGACCATACAGCGTGAAATCCAACATCGTAACGCCCCGATACTCAGTTTTATAGTTAAAATCGCTTACGAATCGAACGGCAATCAGAAAGCTGATACAACCAATTTTTACTATAAATTTCCATTTATTTAAGCAATTCAAAGGCTCGTACACCTTTTTGGACTGCTTCGCATAGTCCGCCTGGGATGACGTCAATGCATCGATAGGTACTCATTCGCCAAGCAGCAATGTGGAAGCACTACTGGGTTTCTGTTTAAAGGCCATCATTTCCAGCGTAATTACTCGGCATAGAGATCGCAGTGCAGGATTGAGCTGCTTTAGTATTGTACTATTTTGGGAAGCCTATCTCCCACTATCAGGTGCACGAATTGCTCTGTGATTGTTTTTAGTACACTTTTATCTTCTTAGAAAACCTAAAACAACTCAATAGTCTAACCCTGACGTTTCAGACTGAATTATTTATTAGATTCATTTTCTCTTTACATAATATGTCATGAACAAATCTCTTATAGCGTTAGTTGTTTTTTTTTTACTTAAAATAATAAAACGAGTAAGGGCACGAGTACCGATAAGGCGTTATTATGTCAATATCATGCTAAATGTCAGTGTATTCGGTGTCGCTAGGCGGCGGTTTCTATTTATAATGCGGCGCACGGCCTAGCCGGGTTCGCGAAGTGCTGGCGTTACGTAAGTGCCGGTGGGCGGGGTTGAAGGTGAGAAGGGGGGTAGACGACGCGCGTCACAACCCCCCCGCTGGATGTAGGTCGCGGCCGGGGGCAGACGACCCCCAGACGCCGCCACTCCGCGCCGCGCCACAACCGTGCCAACACTCGGCGAGAAGAACAGACGTCGGTTGGAACACGAGTGTTGTTTAGACGTCGCCCCGTTTTCTATTTTTTTTTCTCCCGTCTAAGCTAAACAGCACGTCTTTGGCAATATTGAAATGCTGATAAGTTTTTTTTTTAATTTACGCATTGATGGAGAAATTATGATTGATAGTTGTAGCGAATGATTCTTCGTACGACCAATGTCTTTTCTTAAAAATGATGCATTATTAGGAGATTGTTAAAAAAAAATATAGATGTTCCGTTAGATAGTAGAGAAAATAAACGGTCTTCCTAAATATTAAGTTATCACCGTCATCTACGATATCACTAACAGTCATACATGCGAAACATTAAAGGTTGGGCACCGGTTACCTTACTTATATGTAGATAACATAATTATATACATAAAATATGCTACTATTTAAATTTGTATATATGACTATTCCTACAAATGATATACATATCATTTGTAGGAATGAAGAACATTAAGCAAAAGTTCAATCTTTTAATTTTTAAACAAGCAGTCACGTAGTTTTCGAAAAGCTTTAAGAGGTTTCGAGTACTAAACAGCAAAACATTGCAATTTTATTCTCAAAAATATTTCCGAGTATAAACTTCAATGTTCATATATCGGGTAAAACATGAGGAGTATACGGCTAAGCACAAAGACATTGTAAGTGATATTCGGTACATTCTTAAACAGCGCCGACGAAAACATCACGTCCCGATGGGAGGGAAAAGGAAAAATCCGGGCGCCCCGTTGAGGTGTGCCTCGTGAATGCGGTGGGCCCCCAAGCCACCCCCCGACGACGCCCTCCAGTTGTTTGGGCGGTACGGGGTTGCCAACTCCGGATGGCGTCTGACCCAATTAGCGCGTCGGAACGGATAATGTCGGCCGCTTTGCCACGTAAGTAAATCTCTAATTTTTCCCATCGATAATGACGTTCTGATGTGTACAAAATCCTTGGAGACAATATGGGGGTAATGTTCGTGAATTGTAAGACGCAATTATTGTTGTTGTTGTACTACCGTCAACCAGAAATGTGTTTTTTTTTTGTTTTTATGTAGTAAGCTGACAAACGAGCAAGCGGTTCACCTGATGGTGAGCGATTACCGCCGCCCATGGACATTTGCAACATTACTGAACATGCAAATGCGTTGCCAGTCTTTAAGGGGATAAATTTTAGAGGGGGAGGGAGGATGATCGAGGGGGGAAAGGGAGGAGGAGGCGCGGGAACAAGAGTGAGAGGAGGAATAAGGGGAGGGAGGGGATGGAACATGATGTTAAGAGAGTCAAACGAGAACGTGTATTTAATTTCGGGTTTGATATAATGACGAAGCCTTGCAGAATCGACTAGTTTAAACACAAACATCTGTCCACATATAACATAAGGCGTTTGTTAAAAATTAATAAAACCCAGGTGGAAAATAGCTAATGTGATTTTAAATTAATTCGTCTGTTAATCACTTTATTCTTATTTAATTAGAAGACTAACTATTAACAGCAATTGAAGGGATCCGAATATGTCATATAGTGGAATTATGAACAATTTTTAAACTTACATTACTTTCTTCCATGATATTTCGTGATATTATAGTTACAACTATAATATCACGAAATATTTTAGTTAGTCCAAAAAGCTCCTATTGCCAAATTTAAAAAAATTGTAAAAGGACGTTTGTGTGCTAAAGGTTATTTATTATACAGT
>DWHO01003038.1:0-12495 GCA_018247575.1 Eurytides lysithous rurik | reverse complement strand
AATACGTTACGCGCTAGACCGCTGACCAATCAGGCGCGACTCCGTCAGCCAATCAGAGTGTTGAGTTGCCCCCTTAACTTTTTTACTTTTAAATTGCCCGATGCACGTTGCGTTAAAAATTATAATGAAAGTATAAAATATAAGCAAAACAGCAATAAAATTAAATTAAATTAATAAAAACCTAAAATCCAGATAATTACGTGGCCGACATTCATAAAAATTGAGTATTACAGATTCAATAAGAAGTCACCGACTAATTGAATTACTTTTATCTGATCCATGATTGATTCATAGTTACTTTTATCTGACATAAATATGCATATTTGACGATTACATGTTATCCATACTAGCAATTTAAATCTGTAAATGGTTTGTATGTCTTTCAACATCAGACCGGTATGATATTCTAATTAATATCCCGGAATTTGTTTAAAAAAAATCCAAAAGTGGTTTGATTTAAAACAAAAACAAAGAGCGAAGCTACGGGTGAATCCTGTACTAAATGAGCTTTTACAAGCATCATTGAGGATCATCAGCACAAGATTGGTTTGATTTTAGAACAGATTTTGGTACAAAGTGACACAGGTTTAAAAGCGGAAAGATTGAACCGAAATTAAAATATACGCGAACGAAGCTACAGGAAAAGATTCCTCAATAACAATTACACTATGTTATATCATATATGTAGTCGACAATAACTATTTGTGCGGAATCGAATAACCGTTATGGTCAACATTAAATGGCGCAACCGCTAATTTCAACTGAAACATCATTTTAAAAAGTGCTTCCACAATAACTTTAATATGTATATATTAGTAATGTACAAAAATCATATATGTTGGATATAGCCAGTTGAAGAATGGACTGCTACAAATATAATACAATTTTGCGTTCATTTTAATAATCACCTATTTTTATGATAATGTTAATTTTGTATAAAATATAACAACTTCGGTCTAAGTCATACTTGGTGTAAGTTAATATTGCGCGTAATTAGGCCGACGATACCTAGACACCTGCGTGGGTTGTTAATTGAAAACACGTGCCGCTGCAGCCAGAGGAGCCGGCCCTAGCTTTCTATAAATAAACTTTTTTCAATGAAAAAGAACAGACACGATAATTTGTAGCGGCATTAAAAACAAGCCGTGCAATTTTATTTCTAACGCAATTATAGCTTTACATCTGCATAACTCTACTGCTATGTTAAACGTTTGCTAGTCTTGAGCAGATGTCGCATGGATTCCTCTAATGCATTTTATATAACCTATACGTTGAGAAGTTGATGTTTTTGCATGATTAAGTAAGATGTTTGCTACTTAATCATGCAAAAACACCTGAACGAATTTCGGATAAAGGCACACATATGTCTTATAACCTGGATTAGCGTATAGAAAAACTCTTTATCCTACATGGATTCATATTTTTATTAATAAAACATTTTTCATTTATCCAATTCTGAAGTCCATGCAGTTAAAGCCACATGTTATATATTTGGTATTACTGAAAACTCTATTGAATACAGTAGTTAAACCGTAGATACTAATAATTGATTAACGGTGTCAGAAATTCCCTCTAAATGATTTCTAGTCAATTTATTTCTATGACATGACAATTTATTACTATTCGAAACATGACTGTATACTACGCGCTCGCAAACGATTCTGTATGCAAAAATGAATTACTCCCAGTCATCAATCACCATTGACGTTGTACAATAATCAATTTAACTACGAGGACATGCCTTTGCACTGAATCATTTATCCCACTTGTAATCAGAGCGTCACAGTTACCGTAAACAGAACATTTGTTATATCGCATGAAAATATTAAATGGTTTGATCTAAAACAGCTATGCAGGGAAAACTATTGAGTGTATGTATCTATCATAGCAGTGCTCAAGTATGAAAATGTTTTATTTAGATAACGCAATATGAACTGGCAACAAGGGCGGTGAATACGCGAGGGAAATATACGCGACCTTCTAAATTTTATCAAGCTGTCTATTTATACGTTATCTAGGGTCAGATGCAAATTTCATGCGATTACAAAGCCGTATTCGATCAAACCATAATGATATATCGCGGGAGAGCCAAACAGTTCGGGTCATTGGTCGAGTCGATCTACATGGACTCACAAAAACTGTGAAGTTTAAGCTTTTTAAAACCGCATATATTTATAAAATTGTTTTTGGTCTGGTGAGTATAATAAGTATAACACCGAAAGTAAAGTAGCGCTCAACTCATGACAACTCTGTTCTTTGATAAAGATTTATATAGTCTCTCTAACTAAAAGCATATGGATTGTTCTATTTAAGAAACGTTCACTAGCCACTTCGTCTTGACATAAGTATATTATTTTTCCTTATAATTAAACTTTTCAGCCTTTGCTATAAGATATCATTATCTAAGCTGTATATTTCACCAGAATCATATAAAAATCAGTCATACCAATAATTTCCCAAAGTGGAAATCGAACCCACAGCCGCAGTGCTAAGGCTCACAAGATTCGTATTAACAACTGCGCCAAAGAAGATAAACTTAACAACATTAATATCGAAGTAAAAAAATATTAATTCATATCGTATATATTATAACTAGGTATCAGATCTTCCATTGCTTATTATTTAACTATGTTTTTAAATACAATGAAATGACAGATAAATAAATATTACTACGGAAGGTATTTAAGCTCGAACATATTTAAGAAAAATATCTTTTTTTGTCTTATGCCTTTGCATAAAAAGCATGTTTCCTAGAATATAGCAATTATTTTTTAAATCGTGTCGTTAGTCGTATTGAAACAGAAATTTAAACTTGAAACAGACAACAAAGCCTTTGTTCATATTTTGTTATATTATCCATATAATCGGGATAAATATATCCATGGATGAAACATTTGACCCATGCCCTGACGTATCTGGTATCAGAATCGACATTCATGTAGCAAATAAGGCAATTTGAAATCGATAGTGCGGAGGTGTCGATTTCTCCGTGTCGTTCCTCTGTACGTAACAACAAAAGGCATTTATTTATTCTATGTATATTTTTAACGTCTTTATTCCCATTATCCTTTCCCCATCATCGAGTTCGTTATTTGCTCTTTCAATACAACCATAATACCTCAAATATCTATAGAACAATCTATAGAACAAAAAGAAAAGAAAGTAGAAAGTATCACAACCAAAACTTATCGTATGTGTAAAATTAATACATATGTTTATATTTAATGAATGATAGGAAAAAATATATATATTTAAATCCATCTTTTCGCAAAGACCTTTGCCGAGTCATTGAATATTGAAATTACTTGTCAACGTGGGATAACAACCTCTTTTAAATGTATTACCAAAAGGAATAAGGTCAATAATCGATAGTATGAGTAATATATATTAATATTTACATTCTTTGTTTTGTCTTTTACCGTTTTTGCTTTTCTCAAGAAATGAGATTTTGATTAATAAATTTTTCCCCCAAATTATATTTCTTAATTTTTCAATAAATTTTACCCTACTCGTTTTCATTAAAACTAAAAATTAATTGGAAATAAAAATAAAATATATTACAATGTTAAATAAAATACGTCACTTAACAAGCTAAAAAATTCAACAAAGCTATTAAATTTCTATATAACAAATTTTTCGATTTCTTTTTAAAAATGTTATAATTAGTTTTGGAAACTAAGATATAACTAAAAAATAACGTTTTGCTCATTCACCTGCTTTTTTAACAAATGTATGAGAACAGCCAACGATGACACGTTCAATAAAACATTTCACTAAAAAGGAAAAATGTTTTGAAACTTCTGTTTTATAATAGAAAAAGTCAGCGTCTGACGATTTCCATTTAAACTTAAACTTTGAGCAAAATGTGAAGTCAATTGAGACTAATTTAATGAAAGATGCTGAAAAGGAGTGTTCAGGTGCGGGACTCATAAAGTTTTTTTTCATGCATAAATGCACATACAATTTTTCTACACTAACAAATGTTTAACAAATTTTAATATGCTTGTCTTATAAATACACTACGTTTGCCTTTACCTATATTTACGGTTAAAAAAGTAATATTGATGCGGAAACACTAACAATATTCCGACGATATTGTTACCATATAATAATGTAAACTAATAATAATACATATAATAATAAACCAACCGTTTAATACGTTTATCCTTATATCTTAGCCTAATATACTTTTTTTTTAAATAACAAACATCGACATAACAAACAAAAACACGTATACAAACTTTTTTATCTGCTTGTTCTTTTTAATATACAGATTAACTTTATATACGTTTGATGTTTCGCAAAATATAAAAAACGTAACGTCAACAGAAGTCTTTAAATACTAAGTGCCCAATAAGGGAGTTGAAGAAGGACCTTAAATATTCTATATTAAAGTAAAAAAAACTTCAAAATATTACTTAAATATTATGGAAATGAGGTAAGCCGTATAAACAGCGGTAGATTTTATTTCAATTTTTATGTATTGTAAAAATAAATGAAATTAAGTATAATCGGTATATATATATCATAGGTGAACGAGTTAGTCTCTCTTTGTCTGTCACTCTTGTTCGATTTCCTAATGCCGATACCCCGCAATACTATCACTAGGTTTTTTCATCACTTGAAAAGAAATACTTAGTGGCACTTTGATTAAATTACATCCATTTGGTAGTCTGACAGAAAAACAATGATGGTCGTCATCCAGTGTTCATTTTCTGAGCATTTTTATGAATAAACTCAGTCCCCAATTCAGCGCTAAATGAATGATGATAATAAAATTGTTCGTGCGCAGTCCAATGAGCTTCGTCGTTATATCGGAATGAGGCTTTATTCATTTTAGCTCCCGTACGTGATTTGGCTCTGTACGTCGTCGCAATAATGCTCCTACATTTAGAATTTCCACTCGATTGCCAATAATACTTGATCAGTTACTGCTGCAACGCGGCTGTAATTATTTTGATAGAATAACCAACTGTTGAAGGTGACTTTGCTCGCGTTGTTATCAACTAAGTAATCATAAGTTTAAATAGTTAGAAAATATATGTACAATTACGGGACCGATTTACCTCACCAGAGTGGCGCATTTTTGAACCAGTTCTAAAAGAAGAAGGTTCTCTATTGGTAATTTTTCTGATATCTATGTATCTTATCTCCTCTGTTTTGATTTTTTTTATTGTAAAGAGTTTATCGTAAGATTGATGCCGTATAAACGTTATTTATACAGGACCTTGTCTTAATGGTAAGACACTTCCAGAGTCCGCCTAGGTTAGCCTGGATTGCCCTGGTTTGTATTGCCAGTTGTTCTACTGTCAAACAGTAGTGTGCAAGCACTACTATGTTGTGGCTGAAAGGGAAATGTTGCCAGCATAATCACTGGGCATAGAGATATACCATTTTATATCTCTGCATGACGAGCAAAGCCAAGCAAATTCTGCTTGCACTGTGTTGAAAAAACTTCGAAGACTCGAAGAATTTATATACGTAGATTGATTTATTTAAATTTGTTCCTTGTGTTACATAAAACTTTCTAATATTCCGCTTTAAAATTCTAAAATTTCGTATTGAAACCTCTTAAATTATCTTATCTGTGTTTAAAGACATTCTTTCTCTTTTATATTATTATAAACGATCTTATATCTAACGATGTTGATGCTATTAGTCTATCTAATTTATAAGCCTTCATTTGATCTCCGAAACCGTGAAAATGTTAAGTTTACATGAGTTGACTATAAAGGTTTTGATCTCGCCATCAACACGGATCCTAACGAGGCTTCAAATTAAACGTAATTTTCTTACAGTGAAATAATTGCATACAAACTCAAACACACGTCACGACGAATTAAGGTCAATTAAGCATTTTGTTTTATCTTTCCTCTAGCGAACCAATCCGGGCCTTTTTAATTGTTAACATTTCAACATTTGATTAATTATTAATGGACGTTAAACGAGGTTAAGTGAAACTGAATCTGTTTAGTTTACATAACACGAGGCACGCATTAGCTCTATGTGTTGATACTGGTGAGATAAGAGGATGTTTTGTTGATAAGTGATTTAAAAAAATTTAAATCATTGCGATTAAATAGGCCACAAATAGTAACAACTCCAGTCGACCACTCTATGTTAATTGGCTAAATCGTAGAAGTTAAATGACTCGCAAACATACCAGCATCTCGAGTGCTCCTATTGAGTTTTATGACTGTTATTTTGCTATTACTATTTTTAGATTCAACGAGCCCCTCAATATAACATTATTGCCAATTTCGCAGTTAAGAGTTACAGTTCCACTTAAGATTTCTTTATTAAGAGCCACTCTTATTTGTTATTTCAGTCTATTCGTTATGCATAGTAGGTTTATTTTTATTTCGTTCGTTAAGTATTAGTTCATTAAAACGATTATCAGTTAACGAACTATATTTCATGCTCCAAAAGCGGAAAGAATTAGGGAATTTAGGCAAAGTTAAAATCTACATTTATTTTTAATTTTCTGAAAATTTTTATTACATGAATAGTTTTAACCTGTAGAGTTACGTAAATATAAGCTAATTTTAACTTCCCTTGACTCTGTTCATTGTTCATGTATTTATATAATTACAACATTACTTAATCAATCCCGACATACATACATATATAATCAATATGATAATGAATATTTATTCCACAATTTAAATAATTATGTTATGTAACGACTGCATAAAATATTACAGTTAAGTTAATATAATATTATACAATCATTATTAGAATACCACGACAAGGTTTTGTATTTTGAGAGTCAGTGATTCAATTTTCAAAATTCAAAGTGGGTGAAATTACAAGCACATATGAAGATTATCATAACTCATCAATAGGGTATTGTATTATGTGGGTCAAATTTAAGAAAACGTATTTGTTAAAAGTACTTATTGCTTATATCAACGTTGGATATAAGTGAGTTATGTTATATCGTAAATACTAGTGTATATCGCAAAACTTCATCTTTATTGCTACTGTCTTGTTCATCTCTATGAACGATATTGAGGCAATCCAATCGATTGACCACCCTCTCGCAACTCAGACAGACAGTTGTGTAAACAATATCAGTTTGTCACTCGTGATAAGTGAATAAACTGATTATAATCCACTACTTATTATTCGCAGTCCGTTTAGTGTTGTTAACAAAGTGAATTACTCGCGAAATTGGAGTCTTCGACCTACTTTTTTTCTGTATATAACGTCCGGCGAGAAGACGCCTCATACTTGTTTATCATGAAATATATAAATAAGTAATGCAGTAGTTACTTATGTTTTCCTTTCATACACTGTTTGCCCTCATCAGCGAAGACAATGTGAATAAACGTAATATGTCTGTCCTCTGAATATATTTATATAATGCTTCTCCTCAGCATATTTACTGATATTTACTTTCGTCAGATTCTCATGATTCTCTGGCATCATGTAATACACAATTTTCTTCCAGATTTCTCAGTTATGATCGTGACACCTATTTTTCAATGGTGCCTCGTGAGCAACTGGGCATTGCTCCAGGCCCGCTCGCCAATATTACTCAAGCCACATGAGCTCTCACATGATGACAAACAAACTAGGGCAATGGTGATTTATTATAATTAACCAATTCTCGAGTTACTAATATTTTTTCCATACATCTGTTTGTTTGCGACGTTTCATAATTTCCAATTATATTTAACTAAAAATGGTTTATAGTTAGTGATTTACTATGCACGTACGTTAAATCAAACACACTCACTCAGACACTATAAGCTATTATTAATTTACAATTATTTTTATTTTTATTTACAATTTATTATCATTCAATCAATACTGCGTACACAAACACCAAGCAATTGTTAATAATCGGATCACATGAATACGGAAAATGCAATGCGCGTAGGTTGACCGCAGATCTTTGGTTTGCGTATCTCAGTACGCTCAGTAACGCTTTCAAGGGCAGTGCCAACAGTCATTTGTTTAAAAATACATTTTCCGATGATGCTTATTTTGCAGATTATTCTTGAATTAATTATATATAATTAATAACCATACAAATTGTAATAATACTTTAAAATAAATTGTAATATTGATGACATAATAGCATTATATCGTTTATATTGTCAGCTTAAATAAGTATTAAAACTTTCATTTTCTACCATAGGTAGATACGAGTACAGCTATTCATATTTACAATAAAATAAAGTCGGAGATTTTAAAAGAGGGTAAATAAAACAGTGTTCAGTTCAAACAATGTTTAGTTCAATTCAGAATCGCAGAATAAACTCAAGCTATTACATAAGCGTATCTTATTTCTTAACTCTCCTTTCTTCGTTTACTCCGACTTAATTCCCATAGCAATCGTATCGGATTGTACGCCTTGGGCTAACAAACAATGAAAAGTTGATAGTGTCAATTATCCCAATTCTCTGAAGTTTTTAATTGATTTTCGAAGATGAGTATTTTGTATCTCCGTTTCACCGCCGATACTACTATGTCAATAGTTAAGTCGAATGAAATGCTTAATTTATTGTGACCTTCGTTCTATTTTTATTTTTTTTTTCTGTCTATGTCTACAATATACATATTAGAGCAGTATAATTGTCAGACTCTCTTTTTTATGAGGTAATCTTTTTTTCTATTAAAAATTGTTAATAAAAAATAATTTCTTATTAAAATTCAATATAAAAATATCTCATATCTTAAACGCAAAAGTATGCTTGGGACAATGCAGCGATATGATTTTTTGCATATAAACACTTTTTGGAATGAAAAGCGACGTGGGTGTAGATTTATTTCGATTTATATTAAAAGTTTATTTTTGTTAAACCAGTTACAAAACATCAAATTACCCATTATGCTTCTAGGAAATTGGTGTTAATTCTTCATCGCTAATAACAAAGTACGTCAATTAATTTCAAGAAACTTCCAATTTAACCCATTCAATTAAAAATTAAGTGAAATATCGTAATCCATAAACCAAGGAATACCACCGTATTCCTTAGTTTGAATACTATCTATTATTAGTCACGAAACGAAAACCCTATGGGAGAATCGGTCAGTTTCTTCATTACCGCTATGGGACCTGTAAAGGCACGCACAGATGCGAGGGTGGTCTTCACTATCTGTGATGTCAGAAAACGGTCCCTTAAAGAGTTCCGAGGGGTCGAAAATATAGATATCCTTTTTGAGACACATCCCAGCCCTAGGCACAAAGGAATGTTCTAGTTTGTACCCCGGGCGAGATAGGGTGTATCGGCGAGAAAGGATATCTGCGTATCGGTTAGAAAGGGCAAAGCTCTCTTAACTATCTCTATGTGGTAGTGGACAGCATTAAGGTTCGTGTGAAGTTCCCTAATATTGCAGAAACCCACAGCAAGCATGATAGGGTGTGCCGTAGTAGTTTTGTGCCATTTGCCACAGGCAGACGATTGTGAAAGCAGCGGCCCCCCCCCCTTCCCCAGAGTACAGCAGCATTCCCTTAGAATACGGGATGCTCAGAGGGAGATTCTCCAATATTGATGTTAGTACCCCCCTGAAGTACCGCAGCCATTGGTTGTGGGAAAAGGAGCGGGGATGGGCTACCGGCCACATCACTCACCGGATGAAAAGCGAAAGCATAAATGCTTCCACTTTGCCTCGTTTTTCAGTAAAGCCGTATTGCTTATCCTGTTCGAGTCAGTCTCCAATTGGCAACAGCAGAAGCTGCTGCGTGGGTCTACCACCATCTTACTCCACTACAGTCTTCGCGTAAACAAAAAAGTATATCCATATAATTTCCTTCGGAATATTCCTGGATATCATTTTGTGTTCGACCGAACACCAACTATTTTACACTTAAGAACAAAGAACATAAATTAATTTTATAAGCCTATTTAGAGCTAGGTATACATTTTCTTTTCCAATTTGTTGCCCTAAGATGTGTAAAAATAAACAAAATGATGATGATTTTCATTCTGTACGCTGTAAGCGCTTTCAGCATTTTATTCATTCGCTTCCGATGTATTTTGTAATAGTAATGGTGTAACGGTGTATGGAATCTTCTACTTTTATTTTGTCACTAATCACGATATTTTGTCCACAGTCACGGCGAAGACTTGATTGTGACGCCGTTCGCGCAGGTTCTGGCGAGCCTCCGCAGCGTTCGCAACAACTTTTTATCCCTCACCAACGTCCCGGTCGCTAAGTAAGTAAATACAACTTATATATACATCTTTATTTTCTTGATTTAGTAATACAATATATTGCCCAATGCAAGCAACATGCTAATAACAACAAACACAGTATTTGAAACTATACGAATCCAAAACTACTTAGCTCCGCACAACGTCACCAAGACATGTAAGGTAATTTATTTGTATTCCCAATAATTATTGTTGGCCACACTGCTCCATATTGCTGCATGGCGGTTTAATAATTGGTAATACCGTGGTACTACTCCAAGCAGACTATAAAACCATACCGGTATAAAACATCTTCATGAATTATCATACTTGTTTCACTGGAACTGTAATTCTTTCCTATATACATTTTTTTTAATGGGTAGCTTCTTGTATTGTACTTTTGTCACTTATATTATTAGTATTTTGTAGGAGTTTACAATATAATGATGATTGATATCCACCACTCATAGATAATGCACATTCAATAGTGAGCGTCCGTAACCTGGCGCGTGACTGAGCACGATAGAGTATAAATACGTTTCTCTCACTTCAGTCCTCTTTGAGACTTTAAGGCGTCATCCACCCTTATAGCCATCACGGTCTCGTAACTGGTTTTTGGACAATAAATAAAATTTCATGACTGTAATGGGGACCATGTCGGACTGAGGAGAACCGAAATGAACATTGTCATAATGTCCTCCCGACCGGTTCCGGCCACGGCGGCCGATCTACAAGAGATCAACCAAGTGCGCAGGATATATTAAAGTGCACAACACTCTTCCTTCTACTCTCATAGCACTATAGACGGATAACCGACACGACCGGACACAGATAAGGCGCAGAGGCAGTGACTCTTAATGGCGTCGACAAGAAGCAGGGACCAACTTTTTACATGCCTTTCAGACGCATACATCATCTTACTTTGTAGGTAACCGGGTGATCAGCCCATAATGCGACAACCCAACTAAAAGACAACAACACAAAATCATTGCTCTCCGCGAGAAGCGAACCCTCGATCTGCAATTTATAAAATGTGGGCCTATACCACTCGGCAACCGAGGTAGTTGATCATAGCGTGGATCGCGCCCCCTACTTCTCCACTAAGGCATTTGTTCAGCAGAAGCCGTTATTACTTCTTTGTGTCCATAGCCGCTTTGATCTAGCAATAAACTAATACTATCGCTGATTCAATTTCTAATGCGTATGACGGTACAATCACGACAACACGCCACCTTATCACAATGAAGGCAATCGAACTGTCAACGACTAATTATCTCCCACGCTAGGGCTGTGCTACCAATAACAGAGTTAGGTTGATTAAGCAAAATGCTGTTTAAATAAAATAACGTGTTTTCCACTCGGTAATACATTTGTATGTACTCTAATAGAAAATTTAATGTTATTTTTTTCTATTGTAAAATAGAAATATGTGTTATAGGGGCGTTTTACAAACATAGATTTTACACGGAAAAACGACCAGATCCGAAACAAACATTTGTAGTTCGTAAAAATATTTGCCCCGATTGGGAATCGAACCCACGACCTGCGACGCCGAAGCCAATAGCTTAGCATCTACGCCAAACGGTTATCAAAATAAACTAGGATATATAATAACCTAGGATATTTTTTATTTGGTAAAGAAAATAATACGAAAAATGTTACCTTTAAAAACGAACAAACTTTACGTTAATTCTGTATTAATGACGCTTAAACAGAACAATGGCCCACAGATTTTTTTATATTATTGTTCAGTTTTATTATTGTATATATGTTGCACAGCGAGTTAACTTAGTCTCACTTAATTACCCTGATCTAAAATAAATCAGATAAAAAATAGAGGTCGAGAAAAGACAGCTCTCCTAAATAATCGTTAAATCGAAACTGAGTCCATAAATAGCATTTTAGAAGTAGAATGAAGCTATTTCACAGCCAACTCATATTCACGCTGAATATTACACGAGACTAGAAGCCGTTGATTGAACTAGTCACTTGACAAATATGATTCTTCATTTAGCGGTTCACTGTAAATTTGAGAATAGACATTTGTTGAATACGACTGTAATTTGAAATAGAAACCGGTCAATCGTAATAATTTTTATTCGTCATCACCTCACTCTCTCGCTCAAATAATAGATTTATGTTAATATATATGTTACTAAAGGGATACCATCTTACCGTTATATGAATTAAATTAATTTCACATTTTAATTTAGAAATTATTTATTTATTATATTAGAATCGCTTGATAATAAATTTAAAAGAAAGTATAGCCTTCTTATCTGGACTGACGTTGATGCTTTTAGCCTATGCGGCTTTATAAAGCTTCATCGGATCGCCGAATCCGTGGAAA
>DWHO01003037.1:0-12498 GCA_018247575.1 Eurytides lysithous rurik | reverse complement strand
CCCGCAGCCTCCTCCAAAGCGCATCCAAAGTGGGCTCCAAGAGCCCACTTGGAGCGCTCCCTCTGGCCAGCCCTACATCACGGGCCGGCCGTGTTTGGGTTCCTCTTGGCTTCGTCGTGGGTGACCAGGCCACGGTTACTAGACAAGGCCACGACAAGGCGGGAACCGTCGGAGGGGACCCTTTATGCCCTAACCTAATTAAGACACAACAACACAAAGTCATTTCCCTTCGCGGGATTCGAAGCCGTGAAGGGTAATGACTGAATTCCAATATTTTAAGTGTGGGCCTATACCACGAGGACACGGAAGCAGTTGCGCTCATATTAAATTAAGCTTAATTGGGTACTTCTTTTTTTTTAATCGGATAAAATTACGACACAGCTCTAATAGCTTATAAAAGTTTTCTAATGCCAAAAAACGGAGGAAATCCGTACCTCTGTCAACTTCCTTCCGAGCGGCATTTTGTATTTACAGGGTCATTAACTGTGCCGATTCATCACCGGGTCAAGGTCTCAATGCAACTAAGTGTGGACTCACACGCAGTTACGAAATGCAATCCGCCGTCTGTCGACCGAACCGGTTACATTTATTATGTGCAACAACATTTATTCCGAAAAATTAATTATAAACTTCAATTCTGCAGAACGACTTAAAATGTTAAATCACTAATGCTAATATATAAATATATACTAGTAATTTTACATTACGAAACTAGAAGAGTCGCTTGTATGTGTGGCGACAAATAACACAATTGTTTAGTATAGTATACACATGTACAAAGTCCGTATTAGCTTCATTCACTTTGTAAAAAAACAAAATAAGATGACGTTGTTTACGTAAAATGGAATGGAAAAAGATAAACGAAAGAAATAACATAAAAAAAGGAAAATGTTTCAATACGTCCGGGTATTGACCACAAGGCCATGGAAGAATACTATAGTAGGACTATTTTAAGCTTTAACATTTCTGTGTCAAGCGGTTGAGGCTACAAGTCTCTCACACACAAACGTAAATATATAATTGACTGAAATAAACGAGATGTATTGACTTATTGATCTTATAAAATATATTGGTGGTCTTTAATTACGGTTTACAACTTTTCAACTACCTCGCACAAGAAACTCATTTTGCTCAAATGTCATCTTATGAATCTATATTATATCTATTATCTTATCTTATGCACGTACTTATTTTATTGAGAGTAACTTAAACAATTGTTATCTGTGTACAGCACATCGTTTCACTTCGTGACCTATGTAAATGTAATGGTGCCGAAACTTTTGTCACACAAAACACCGTTGACTCTTCGTGATTGGATACAGCTGGACAAAAAAGTGTCCATCGTTATGTTGCGCAATTTGTTCCCAAATAACGATTCCTCCGTAAATGTCCATGACAATATATGCTTTACACATAGGCCTTTCTATACGAACTTGCGAGGAATCGGCGGTTTTGTTTTTTCAAAGAGTATACCCGAAAATAACGGATACTATAAAAATTCTACATACCGTAAGTCTCTTTAATGTATATCATACATATATCTGCTAAATTTCGTCCTCCTTCGCAAATAAATAAGAGGGGTACAAAGATTTTTTACGTATCAATAATGTTGTGTTGGTTAAATATAAAGTCGTGGAAACCTCCTCGTTTGCGTTATACATTCATCCAATCTATCGCGGAACGACTTATCTTATTATCTCTTTACTTAACTTTTTCCTCTAAATAAGGCAGCACATAAAGTTGTTGAAAATTATTGTATAAAGTATTAAGATACCCAATAACATTGCCTTGGCTATCACTGTAATAATGTTATAATGGTGTGTATAAAAATAAATAAATAAAAATAAAAAAACTGTAATTTTTTTTCCTTCTGCCATTTAGCTCCACCCAATAACGTCGAAAGCTTAAATAAATCATAGATTCAAAAGTGTTTTATGTACAACTTTAAACAACAAATTCTAAAATCGGTTCTTACTTTATAGAGATAACGTTCAAAGTAATTTTTATGCATAAACCTCTCACGTAAAAGAATAACAGTATCTTCTTTTAACTAATGTTTGCCAATTAGAAAACGAATATTTGAAAAAAATCCTCATGTCAACAATCTTGCGAAACATAAATTACTACTATCGGAAGATCAGAAAATAAATTAATATTCGAAACAATAAATTGTGCGCGTCTGATGAAGTAATCTTCTTGATTTAAACAAATTGCTTTTGTTGCCATACTAAAATGTTTTGCGAATACAAAAAGAAATATACAAACACATATGAGAATACGTCAGTAATATATATACATATTTTAACGTAACCGAGTGTTATGCTTTGAGTGGTAAAAATTACACAAAAGTAAACGATATCGTTATAAAAAATGTTTCATTTGTGACTTACTTTTTTGACTTAGCTAAAGCGAAGATCTTAAATAACTAATGTACGACGTCATTAATACAGCATGTTAACTGTTCTGTTTTTATTTTAATAGTAATACAATAAAGTGAAACCTACGTACACTTTTTTGCTATTGGTAAACTATGTAAGTAACAGCATATGTGTATATATCCCACTGCTGGGCACAGGCCTCCTCTATGCAGAAGGCTCAAACCTCCACGCGGTCCCCGTGCGGATTGGCGGACTTTACGTATCTAAGAAACATTTTTGTTATTCTTTCTTAAATATGCAAATTCCCTCACTATGAACTTTCACTGTTGACCAAAGTTGTCAATTACGGATCAACGTATTGGAGTTTGAACTCAGCTAGCCCAAGTATATTTATGTCAAAGTGAGCGCCACTACGAAGATTTCAACCTTCGTGGCAGAGTCGCTTGGCGCATATCGCGCAGTGTTGGTTAAGGCAAAAGTTCAGAAAGTCCACTTTGAAGCGCCGGGCCAAAAGATACGGCCTCTCCGTAAATGTCAAAGACTAAGCCCCTGCAACGAAGACCACCACTGTAGGGAACAGGTTAAAAGTGATTTAAACTGCACCCGATTTGCACACAGTTTAAACAGCAGTTTAACTGTCAAAAAATAGGTCTACCTTGTGCTAGTAACCAGCCGGCCCTTAATCAATCCAGACTCTGCCCAATAAGCGGCAACTATTCTAAGACCATTAAATTAATTTTAATACTGCAAAAGTTCAATCAGCAAGTTTATTTTAACAAAAACAATGAAACATAGACAAAAATAAATATAGAAACTTTAAAATTACATTTATTAATAAATAGACTACGAAGTGACCGGTTGCTTTGGAAGCCAGACATTTCAAGTTTTTATCTTTCCGCAGTGTTTTCTTTGCTTCTTTTTCCCCAAATCTTTATATAAATATATTTCTAATAATACATTACATGAACATGGCTTTTTCGATAAATAACAATTAATTCCTAATACTACGCCCAAATTACACACACGTGTTGATGATACTAATGGAAAATGATTTTTCTTAATAGAGATTATCGTTAAATGAAATGAATTTTTTCTTACTTTAATGGCTCTTATTACATTAATAAGAAATGTAAGAAATTACATCTTTGATGAGATGTGATCTCTTACATTAAGGTAATGTAGCTGTAGCTCTGAAAAAAAGTTTCCGCTTATCTGAGTTGTAATTTGAAAATCTGAACGTACGTAGATTCTATAATAAAAATTGCACGCGATGGCAACTTTAGATTCTCATATTTAAAAATAATAATATAAAACATACGAATATAAATACAGTAATCCCCCCTATAACACGGTAGATAGGTTCCGCGTTATATGAAAACGTGTTGTAAGAGTATTCCCGCATAGTATGAAAATGCGTTATAAGAGTACCGCGTTATATAGGTTTTATGTTTTAAGTCTAATCCCGGACTTTTTTTTTCTTGTAGACCACTTTCAAAATTTTACTGATTTCGGTAAAGACCTACTGCTACATGTCTACCATATTCCCGAAACTCATCAATGAGTGTGAAGATGTCTAATCAGTAGTTTCATCGGGATAACCGAATCCTTAGAAGTGGCATTCTTTTTCGAGTTGGATCCTTATCCACATAGTCTACGTTTGCAGTAACGTCGCACATACGTTACAGCGGTGAGTGCGGAGGAGACGGCCCAACATGAGCTGGATGTGTGCCCAGCTTGGGTACCCAGCCTGGACTAAGCAGCACCGAGAACTGTGCGCTATCGTGGGGCACAACCTCTCGCTACCGGCCATGGTTCAAGCTATGGAGGACAGCCAGACGATGAGGTGCTGTCCTCGCATTTTGCGATATAGTACTTTTAGGACATAGTCACCCAAAAGGAGGCCGCGGAGAGATTACGGAGGGCAACTGCTGTCCTAGATATCCGCCACCGAAGACCAGGGCGCAAGAGGCTGGCATACGCGCGCAACTTTCCACCCTAAAAGTGAGCCAATGTATGGCAGGCATAGGGATGCCAGCCGCTAAATACGGGGTTCGGGAGGGGTGCTGTGCTAATTACACCGGCACAGCACAATATCGCCGGATCGGGTGCCCTAGCGCCCCTGGAGAGGTGGCATAAGAAGGCCATACTCGCGCTGGGGTCGCGGAAGATTGCGTCCTCGTGTTCCCATGCCCCTTTTAGTGGGTACTCGCTCTGCTCGGGACTCCCACATACCGCTGCCGCTCCCCCGTTTAGCGGAGGAGGATCCATAAAGGATTTTTACCACGTAAAAAAAGGGCATTACAGACTGATCACCCGATTGCCTGAAAAGTAAGATGATCCATGCTTCGGATGGGCATGGGCGGCTTCTCGTCGACGTCATCTGGCGATGGCTTAGCGAAGTCGTCATCATCGTCAAGAAGTCGGTTTAATGTCACCGCCTCTGCGCCTGATCTTTCCCCAGTTGTGTCGGTTATCCGTCCTATCGGGCTATGAGAGTAAAGGAAAATTGAGTGCACCTGTGTCTGCGCAAACGCATGTAATATATCCTGCGCACTTGGCTGATCTCTTGTAGATTGGTCAACGTGACCGGAATCTGTCCCCCCTTAAGGTTAAAAACAATAAGTAGATAATTCAAAAAAAAAGTTATTAATGTTAAGAGGCTAAATATGTAAATTTAAAAACTCATGAAAAAAGTAAAGAGAGCGTTTTAACCGAATATTTCTGTTAATAGCAAAATAATTTACTACGTTAAACAACCTTATAACGGAGTGTTCGCTTGTTCATTAATATACAAAGAGGAGGTAGCTTTCCGTCCTCGTGCAATATTACGGTGAAAATTAATTAAATGATGTTCAGGTTATTACTTTACCAGCGAACCTCGTCGAAATGAATACCTTCACAGCCCAACTACGTATTATTCTAAGGGAGTAGCAAAATATAAACATCGCTTTGAAGATGGAGAACACACTCATTCCCATTAAACATGGTAGTATAAAAAAGAGAGGAGTAAAAACCTTTTTACTCCTCTCTTTTACTTACTCTATATCTTTACGATCTATTAAACAGGATAGGAAGTGTATTCACAAGGTTTTGAAAAATATATATAAATTTGAAAAAATAGCATACATATACACACATACATACAATACTTCGTGAAGAATGATGGTCACTTGATAATTTCTGTCAAAAAAAGGCTTATATCATGAATACGAGTGCCTAAATGATAAATGATTTCTGTACATGAGATTTCACATACGGGCTTTCATCGTTTTATATTACTTTGGGCGACTAGCGACTTATTGCTTTTGCTAAATGAGTTCTAAAAAATGACAACCATATGAGCATGATATACAATCTCCTTGAATGTACTTTTTGTTGGACACCAAATAAATTTTTTAATAGAAAGTCCAGAGGAAAGTTTCTTCGTATTTTATATACAAGGTCAAGACTTTTATTAAACTTTAATTATAATATATAACTTTTTCGCATACAACTGTGATCGTTATATATATATATATATATAATTTCGAAGCAGAAAAAATTTCCCATATATTGCATGTTTTTGTTAAGAACATTAACTGACTTTTAAAATGAGTGAAATCCAGCACAATTTATACGTGTCAGTGAGTTTAGCTGGCTTGGCTTGAATACGTTCCATAAAATTAAGTTTTAATTACGAATCAGAAGCGAGTTTTTGATATGTAAGAAAACAAGTGACCGACCGAAGGTTCGGCTTCGGTTTCGGCCAGCTTCGGCAAAAAGATCAATTTTCGGCCTCAGTTTCGGTTTCGGCCAAAAGTTGGTCGAAAGTTTCGGTGTGGCCGAAACTCAATGGTCGTGAATTGTCGTGCGTCGTCGGGTAACCAGTTCGCCACCGTCCATCGTTCACCGTATTGAGGTTGTGTTTACACATAAGTTATTAAATAAGTATTTGTTAGGTTTTTACTTGTTTTTTTGATATTATTTTTTTTAATGGCGATTGCTCGGTATTGAACTTCATTCTGTTGAATTTTACTTTTGAGCCGTTGCTCAAAAGTAAAATTGAATCGAATATAACCTCTTTTATGCGTTCATAAAAGAGGTTATATTCGATTCAATTTATATTTACTTACCTAAATATATTTTCCCTAATTAATATTGAATGAAGTATGCCTACCTTATAAACTATTATCTAATTATCTTACAATAATAAACATTCTCATTTGACAATATTTTAAAAAAGCGTTAGTGATTCATCCACATCTATTTGCAACATTTGTAAAAAGTCATAGTCATTAGGAAGCCACGAAACTAAAAAACAAGCATTGCATGGAGTATAGCTGCATTTATCAAAATTTCATGACGAGGAACATAATCTATATCCGACTGTCATTTAAATACTTCATTAAAATGACAGTCAGATTTAGATTATTTAAAAAATCAATCTAAAGTAAAGCGAACAGATTCACGAATCAAGTTAGATATATTGAGTACAGATCAACTGAATCTTGTTCGGTTAACAATTCAGAGTTTGGCCTCTAAATCTAAACTTGTACCATGGCCTGATTATCATGAAATTATAAACAAAAGGATGGACAAAGCAATAATGGACCTTATAATAGTCATATGCAATGGTGGAAGGCGAAGCATTTTGGCGACTGAATTTTACTGATCCCCATGTAGTTTGCAAATATCGGATGAAATTTTAAAAATATTTTAGAACGTCACTAATGCCCAAAACATGATAAATATAACATAATTAAATCTAAAGTAAAGACTTTAGTTGCAAAGAGCGAGTAACTCACTCTCTCACTACTACCTATATCTGGACCAATTGGACAATGTAAAAAATGTTCAATTCTCAGCTTTACAGCTCATTTCGCCTTAAGTGACATTGGGAGCATGCGTCCTGAAATAAGATCATACCAGTCAATATATTGAGCAAAGATTTACAAAGATGGGTTTTTTTTTTATGTAGTAGGGTGACAAGCGAGCAAGCGGTTCACCTGATGGTATGCGATTACCGCCGCCCATGGACATTTGCAACATTACTGAACTTGCAAATGCGTTGCCAGTCTAAAAAAGCTGTTATTTTTTTATTAGAATCTACAAGCCGTTCACTGTTTTTTGTACCATTGAGTAAATAAGTCGTCTATATCGTTTATAACTAGCATTATACAAATAGGAAGTTGCAGGTACTTTTGGGAAATCACGATTCGTATGTATAAACCCTAGTTTAATTAAGATATTAAGGACTGCTAATTCGACAGTTTGGCCTTTTAGCCATTTGTAGGATAGACTTGTAATCAGTCCAGGCTGCGTGTTGATGCCGTCTATCGGCGTGAGGGGAACAGATCGATACTACAGGGTTTGTTTACAGTAAGTTACGAAACGTATGCCATTACAGAAACGAGGAAAGAACATTGTTTAACATTGTTTTTAAAAAAATCATCTTTGTTTTATTACCCTTTAATCTCAAGGTGTACATAAAATCTCAATTGGAATTTTTAAATTTTCCCCTAAAGTAACATTTAATACCTTTAATAAAATTCATTTTTTGTCAAAATCAGAGTAATACGAGCAGATCTCTTAAATTGAATAAATGAAAATAAATGTAAATAAGCATGTTATCAGTATGTTTTTCTGTAAAAAAAATTACAATCTAACAAAAAAATTAATCCACAAGGCCTATTCTGAATGTTTCCGCATGCTTATTATTTTTCATATACGCAATTGAACAGGAAGTTGTACTTGGACACAATAGTTATTCACAGTAATATATATATATATGTCTTTTTTTGGGGGTGGGGAGGAGGATAACTTGCCTTCCGGGGAGAAGAAAGAATTATGCGGAATTTTACCTACTACTACTTAATACCCCATTGGTGCCCATCTGTTTAATGTAAAAAAAATTCCTACGTTAAACGGATTTCATGTTTATTTTCAGGGCGATCAAAATATTCGTACTTTAGTGTGATGAAAACTGACTACATCAACTACTCTATTGGCTACAGCTGCAAATACTTCAAGGATACCGACACTCACCAAGGTTTGTACGACTCCAGTAGTCGAGTCACTTATGTAGTGATATGTAACTGACAATAACAATTGATCCATTTGATACTACAACATGAATATTTAATTGAATTAAAAAAAAATTAGGTTCTTAATTTATCTGAAGTTTTCGTATGCCTGTTATACTTTAATATAAAAATTATCAATTTATATAAAACTAATTTTAGTCTTTTGTAGTCCTGTTTTGTGTTTAGTCTTTTGGAGTCCGAGTTCTTAATTAACTTAAATTTAGACTTCAGAATTAATTAACTTTAAATCTATGTATATTTCCATCGATTATTATAATTTTTTGAAGTTGGTTTTTTATTAAAAAAAAGAATCAATTATTTTACATAAATGCCTGTTATGATAAAAAAGGGGTAGCTATAGTTTCATATTTAAGCTCAACCGATTTAAATGTGTTAGTTATATCATCAGCTGACAAAGTTTGACTGCCACAAATTGTAAGAGATTTTTAATGAATATGTTTTTTTTTCTTTTTTATTAAAGTGTTCTCATGGATCAAGTCAAGGAGCAAGGTTTTGGATCCCAACTCTTTGGCCATTGTCAACAACTACTTGCAGTTTTCCCCGCTGCTCGACGCCGACAAGTACCTCTTGAACGATTTCTCCGAACCTACATGCTCATACTCCTACGTCAAGGAAATTCAAGAGTTTCTTGACTAATAAGCTAGATATAAGCACTTAATTCATAGCTCACGTTTGAGTTCCGTTCTTAATATTAACAATAAACCAATGTGCCAGTGGCAGTGGCAAGCCTTTCATAGAATTAACAAGACCATAAGTAAACTAATAATTGTGTATACTTGATAAAGAGTAATAACCCAAATATATACATTTTTTAATTTCTAAATCTAACATGTCTGTTCTAAGCTCTAAGATGTTTATCAAATATTTATCAATTGTGAATGATGGTGTTCACTAGAAAGACCACCGTTCAGTAGATAAAACGGAATTAAAATGTCTAGATTAAGCAAACGGTAGGCTTGTGACTTTTAAAATGTGACCTTTTTACTCAAGTTAAGTTTAATATTTTGACGGAAAGAACACATTAATTATTAAAATTGACAATTTGGTATCTTGATTTAGATACTCTGTTGCCGTTTACAGAGTTAAGGTAAACGACTCGAGCAAAACTACATTTACTGTAAATAAACAATGTCTATATAAATATCAAAGGTATAATCCTATTACAGCCTGCTATTACAAAATCAAATCACAGATATGATCAGTCGGTAAAATATAAATGTATTTTGTTCACGTAGCTACAAGCATTTTGAAATAAGTAAATTTTATATTATGTAGTATAGGAGGAGGGTGAAGGAGCTACCACCGGATCGAAATGCAATTCTGCTCAAAAGAACTGACCATAGACAGGCTAAACTCTTCGCTTGTTTTTAATGCATTATAACGACGTTTCCGCACAATTTGATCCACTGATTTTTTTTAAATTATTTAAATTTTGACAGATACATAAAAAATACAAATATTTGGCGTTAAGCAACTGAAAGAATACGACTTTTTTTAAAACATATTTAAAGAAATTAAAAAAGTGACAAAGATAATTTATCTAATGAGTCTTAAGTGATGTAGGTTTCAGTTGTGATAGTTTTACCAGAAATGAATATGATGGCTACTGAACATCACTGTAAGTTAATTCTTCTACATTTACTTTCATTAGCTATAAACTATCTATTTGGCCTTGACCAAGTATATGTGATACAGAATTATTAACTTCCTTATAGTTTTATTACACTTAATATATAAAAAAAGTTAGGGGCAAAATTTGTAAATTAAAAATAGAAAGGCCTCTGTACTCTCTAATTTATGCAGACGGAAAAAAATTCGCAAAGTATAATTTAAAGCGATATAGATATATATTAATGTTTGTTGATTTATTCAGTCAAAAGACCTGTATGAATCGCAAAACAAACATAGGCTGCTGCAAGTTTTCGTATGGATCTGAAATACGTATTGATTAGATGACACGAAAGTGTTCTCAGAATAATTGAACGTTTATTAGTTTAGTAGTTATTCAATGTTATAATCAGTTTACTTATTGTTTTTGTTGTTATGATATAAACCTCACCAAGTGCATGTGTTCACCCTTGATGTTCACAAAATAGCTGTAATAGGAATAGCATCAAAAGTAAATACTTGTAAACCACAAAGATTTCGAACGGTTATAGATTATGAAGGGATGAAATAAGAGCTTGAAAGGTTAACCGAGATGTTATAAATCCAACGATAATTTTGCTAACAATTCATTCATGTCAACTTTTCGAGATGTCCTAGAATCACATTCAAAAATTATTAAAACAAAACAAGCATCGATTACCCCAGGATTTTTAAGATGCTCTAGGCATCGGGATTGTTTCCACGCCAAACTTGAATTACGCCCTAATGATGACGCCTTAAAATTAATTTTATTAGATATAGGAATTTTTAAAATATTAGGAGAACTATAGGACCTAAACTTACCGACAATATACTTAAAATAACGCAACTGTTATTAGCTGCAAATATAAGTTATAAAAATCCCCTTTCTACATAGCACCCACAGACTTTCATGAAGTAGCGATCACTGACAGCTCAAAGTATGACAGTGCTCTTGGTATCGACGGCATTAGCGCTGGTGTACTTAAATTTATTCTATCTCCGAGATCGAAATCTTTAGTCTACATACTAAACCTGAGTTTAAGCACTGCTTGTTTTCCCTCCCTGTGGCCTTAGTGACACAAATTCATAAAAATGTACATAAGAACTCACTTAGTAATAACAGGCTGATTTCCTTGCTCTGTACTTCCTCAAAAATTCATGAGAATATTGTTAATGTCCGCTTGGTTAGGTATGTCGAAATGCTTGCTCATTTAGCGGAACCTCAGTTTGGTTTTAGACAAAAGAAATCTACTGAAGACGCAGCGTCTCTTTTATCAGACTTCGTATCAAAATACCTCGATGAGAAAAAATGCTGTCTTGATATATTTCTCGACTTAGCTAAGGTTTTGTCACCGTCTCGACTAAAATACTGCAAAAAAATTCCAAAGTATTGGTGTCAGAGGTCTTGCCCTCACATGGTTCGACAGTTATTTAACCTATAGAAAGTAAATATTAAAGGTACGATCAAATTTCAACAATAAACAGGCAATTAAATACGTATTCCTTCAAGGAACATTTTGGGTCCAACTCTTTTCATTATTTATGTGAACGACATACACAATAATAATAATTAACAGTTCTTTGACCGATTCCGGCCATGGCGGCCGATATACAAGAGATCAGCCAAGTGTGCAGGATATATTATAGTGCACAAGCGTTTGCGCATATACAGATGCACTCACTCTTCCTTTTATTCTCATAGTCCGATGGGACGGATAACCGACACGACTGGAGAGAGATAATGCGCAGAGGCGGTGACATTAAACCGACCTCTTAATAACGACTTCTCCAAGCTACCGGTAGATGGCGTCGACAAGAAGCCGGGATCGACTTTTTACATGCCCATCCGACGCATGGATCACTTTTCAGGTATTCGGGTATTCAGCCCTAAATGCCTTAATCCAACTAAGAAACAACGATACAAAGCCATTGCCCTCTGCGGGATTCGAACCCACGACCTCCGTTTTGTAAAGCGCGGGCCTATACCACTAGGCCGTGGAGGCAGTTCGAGCAGTTCTGACTACAATTATAATATACCCAATCCTAAGATCATTTGATGAGACAGTTATCCTCTACAATACAAAATAGAGGAGTGATACATTTAAAAGTGCGGAATCGGGAATGAGCATCCTTAACACTTGGATTAAGAATTTACTGAAACTTAACAGCAAGAAGACATAATTTATATATTTCCACAAATCTACCGAATCAAACCGCTGGCGTTCACTAGTAATAAAATCCATTCATATAATGTAGTCCCTTCCGTTAATTGCAGTTGTGTCACAATAGAGCGAACTGGCGTATATCGGCCGGTATTCAACACTTCAGCTATTTTTTTTATGTAGTAGGCTGGCAAACGAGCAAGCGGTTCACCTGATGGTAAGCGATTACCACCGCCCATGGACATT
>DWHO01003036.1:0-12498 GCA_018247575.1 Eurytides lysithous rurik | reverse complement strand
AATGTCCATGGGCGGTGGTGATCACTTACCATCAGGTGAGCCACTTGCTCGTTTGTCAGCCTACTCCGTAAAAAAAACCACATTCTATCGAAAAATTCTAAATATGACAGATGTAGCTTCCATTCTTGGTTTACAATTATATATTGTAAGCCACTGCTCATAATCTACTCAAATTTATTAGTACTACTACATATAATCAAATCAAATTTATTGGTAATTCTATGCATTTTTGGGACATTTATTAAAAAAATACTACGTATTAAAAAACTACTGTTATTATAAAGAAAGCAAAAGTTAATTTGTTATAAATTAGCTTAAGCGGGGTCGGTCCTGCGTTCTATTTCCACAGATGCTTCAGATCTGGAAGTTTCTCTATATGGAATTCATAACAATGCTATATACGAGACGATTTGGAAGAAATAGTCTGGCCCCTACACGCGCGAACCTTTCCTGAGAGCCTCGTGACTGTAATACCATATTCTCGAGGATGGAAAGCAAAAACGTGATAGGTAAAGATAAAATCTACAATAAAAAAAGATTACCATAATGAGTTTCTTACCATACTTACGAAGGTGGAGACCTTCATAAGTATGGTAAAAATTGGGTCGTAGAGATTGGGTCACATATCGATAAAGATAACAAAATGAACACGTTCGGTTAGGAAACATAAGCTATCCTCAAAAGGGGAATTTAATGAAAGGATGATGTACAACGAAAGTGAATGATGCCGAACACGCGCGCTGATCGTTATCGGGTGATAAATTTGCTTTATGCAACTCGGTGAACACGTATAGTTGCAAATTTCAACTTAATAACGCGCTCGTAATTTAGCCACTGATTTATTGCTATTATTATGTTGACTGCAACCTTGTACGGCATAGAAACGTTTTTGAAAAGAGTCGTGTGTCTGGTGGTAAGCTACACGCCCGTAACTGAGCGCAGTATTTCAAACGCTGTAGTTGTTCGCTAACAACTACAGCGTTTGACTTACGATCGCAGCGATAAGTTTTAAATCATAAAATTCTAAAGTAGCTGTCTCCTCTTCAGTTTGTAAATTGAAATGAGTCAGTGTGGAAGACCCGTGACGATGATGATGTAAATTGAAAGCGAGTATCTACGCAATATAAAGTGTGGTAACCGAAACTGAAACCTGTCGAATTACCAAAATGGTAACATTCGAGTTCATGTGCAGTGGTAATCGATTATCTGAGAAATTCTATTACCTATCTGTTGTTACCTGTTATATTTTTCATTTAATGATGTGTAAAAAATATCCACATAGTTTATTTCTTCAGAAATTACATAGCGTGGTATTAATGAACCTCAAATTTCCATAAAGTACGTTTCCATTTAGAGACGTGAGAAAAATTATCTATTGTTTGACTCAAAAGGTGAATAGATGCTTTTATGAAACAATCTATTGGCAGTGAAATAATTTCTCATCGTTTTTCTTGCCCGCGTGTGGGTGGTATTGTGCGGGAAAATGTACACATACCCGTCGAACTAAACAAATTATTGTATCCTGTTCTTCATACAATGTTTTAGAGATTATTATTTAGTTTTTGTGACTATTAACCGTTACAGAAACTAGGTAGCTTATTAAACATATATTGCCATATGTAACTAAAATTTTAAACCACTTACGCGAATAATAATAATGTCATAGGACATCTTACACATTGCAATCTGATCCCAAACTAGGTAGAGCCTGTACTATGGTAACCAGACAACTGATATACATACTTACATATTTTTAAATATATACTTATATAGATAATTAGCACTCAGACACATAACAAACACCTATGCTCATCACACAAATATTTTGTCCTGGGCGGGAATCGAACCCACGATCGACCTTTGTCAGTCAGGAGCACTAACCACTACACCAACGGGCCAGTCAAAATATTAAATGTATTTAGTATAACATTATACTATTCTACGAATTTTATCGCGTTATTGGTATATCCGGTGACATTGGCACCATAAAATATTTGAGATATCTGTAGTTTAAATTAAAACCAAGTAATATAAAAAAAAAATTGTCAATTCCCACTCAGGACAACAATACATTTTTTTTCCCATATAAAAGTAAAAACAATTAAAAATTTTAAATAGTGTAGTAATATTCTAAAACATAAATGTACTTTCATGAATATTATTTTATTAACGATTGAAAAATAATTTATAAAGATGTATATTCTTTACATATTGTGGGGAGAGTGTGAACTATTAGTAGGAGTTGAATAAAACGTTTACTCATAATAATATGATACAATGGATTTATTTATTCAAATTCTGAGTCTTCCCTATTAAGATTTATAATGTAATCTCAAATGCATATTTGAATATATTAGACGGCGTTTTATTTAAATAAATGAGCTTCTTCTATTATGAACCGCAATATTTGTATATCATATTGGAAGATAACTTTAGGGACACTACTAGTTTATTCATAAACACATACATATTTCGTACAAAAAACTTGACGTGGATCTACTTTTCGGGAACCGTAAATAACAGAATATTTTTGTAAAATTACATAAGGATGCCAAGCGTTTACACATTTGATATTAATATGTAGTGTTCAGTGGCGGTACTACCATACAAGCCCAAAAGCTCGGCTTGCCCTACTAAGGACTAAATTTTATAAATTAATTATCTATTATTTTATTATATATTCTTAATTAGCGCATAATTCCCGAATAATTTATTTTTAAATTTGAGTGTTGCGGTAGTTGAGTGTACTGGTAGTGTTGTGAAGGTTACATTTAATAACAATAATGTTTACACTTTCATTTCTTTCCAGCAGGGGTCGCGGTGGCCAGTGTTTTGGCTGCCGATACTACTGGCGGCGTCTGCATGCGGCAGTGACATCCTAATGATAACCATGGGCGGTACCAAATCGCATAAAATGCCGTTCTGGGAGCTCGCCAGGGGGATGATACGCAGGTGAAATTTTACGTGTTAGCCCTATTATGTCTAACCAGAACTGTTTGAAAGGCAATGTAGCCAGCATTATTACTAGGCATATATGTAAACATCTCAAATCTCCGAGAGACGAGCGCAGAAGGTCACTGTGTATAGAAGTATAAACTCTGAAATCTCTGGGTGATGTGACCGCAGGGCAGGGCTAAGCAGGTTCTCTATAGCTTTGTGTTTTATGGGCGGACGTTTTGCCTACCATAAGGCACAAGACTTGCTTGCCTCGTCACTTTATCTTGTAAAATTAAAATTCTTCTTCATTCCAATGAGATCGAGAGATGGCAAACGGCCCATATTGCTTTTGAATTTTTTTTCTCTGAAATACTTATAATGGTAACACAAACTTTAAAATCGTCATCATAGCCATATTAGAGAGCAATATTAGCATTAATAACAATCTTTATTTCTTTTAATATGTTTCTTCAGAAGATATTATTAAAACTTCCAAGACCGTAACCATAAGCTTAGAAAAAACCGGTGATCTTTGGGGTATGTCAGTTAAATTATTAAATAATATTATAACTGACATAATGTCACAATTATCATTCATTTTCAACAAATGTTTTGATACCGACATATTTCCGGATCTGATGAAGCATAGCAAAGTGGTACCAATGTCTAACAATGGCGATAGACTTGCGTCTCGCAACTATAGACTTATCTCAGTTTTGCCATCAGTGAACAAGGTTTACGAAAAAATAAATTTAAACCAATTAATGGAGTTCGTCTACAGTAATAATCTCATACAAAGAGAGCAGTATGGTTTCACCAAAGATAAATCAACAACAGATGCGGGTGCTAAGCTTCTCAAACGTATTTTTGATGCATGGTAGAAGTCGCAGAATGCAAAATAGATGTATTTTGCGATTTATTCAAAATGTTTGATTGTGTGGATCATGAAACATTATTATTGAAATGTTATGTAAACCACTATGGATACGCGGTGCTGCACTTGACTTTATTGCCTCTTACTTAAATCAAAGAGTCCAGAGGGTTGATATAAATGATGTGAAATCATCTGGATCTCCTTAAAAGATGGGTGTTCCACAAGGATCTATTCTTGGGCCATTTTTATTCTTAATTTATATCAATTGTTTGCCATTTTATGCAAAAAAATAGTGTGACATTGTACTTTTTACTGGTGATACCTCCCTTGTATACAAGGTCGAGTGTAATACAAATGACGAAGTAAACGATGCTCTATTACGCATACTTATGCTAAGAAAAGTAAATGTTTGGAATTTACCTTAATAAGCTTTTAACACTTGATATCGTCTTCAAAAGGTGAAAAAATCCTTCATGGGCTTGACCATACGTATATACATATAATAAATTCCACAAGATGTCCTGGATCTACCATTTGAGCGTTTTAAAACTAAAATAATCTATTGCATAAATCTTATAATACTGTACAAGAGCTTCTGGTGGACCAAAATCCGTGGAATTTAGTTATTTACTCCTGTAGTGGCATTTTAAAAGAGCAATTGTTGAGTTGTTCGCCGACTCTTCTCAGCAGAACTGCATTCTGAGCCGGTGGTAGCTTCCTCACGAACTGAGATGTAAAAATGACGATTCAAAAGTGCTTGTAAAGGCCTACTTGGAAAAAAAATATTTTGATTGGATTTGATAAGAGCTCCTGTTGGAGCGTGATAACCGCAAGGTTAACTTGTCCTCTGCAGGTGTTCGATGTTAGCTTAGAAAAAGGGAGAAATATAAGACTTTACGCTTTGTGGTTAAGACATGATTGTGATGTGTTTGTTTGCACATGAAGTAAATAAGCAATTTCCTCTACTTAAAGTGTCGCATTCTTTATTAAGCTTATACGTAAGCATTTTATATAGCGTAAGCGTGTCAATTTGATTGTAAGTGGATTTTGAATTTTATTTCCTGGCAATAATTTTCTTGGTAACGTATATTCAAGGCAGACGTACCGCTTACCGTCAGGCGCGACTTCTTACTTTATTCACCAAAATTAACGGTAGGACAATATCAGTTCGTCTTCTTCAGCTAAACGTTGTATTTAATAGAGCATTGGTTTTATATTTCGATTTCAGAGGTCACAATATAACACTGATAAGCGCGTTCGCGCCAGACTTCCACATCCCCGGATTAGAGGAGATAGCACCCGAAGGGTTGGCGACGTACGTGCGCGGATATATGACCTTCGACCTGGTCGGAGCCAGGATGAGGGGGGAGGAACCGCTACCCCTGTACGACATTCTACGATACGGATATCAGGTAAAAGGTCATTGGATATGCTGATATAATATATTTATTATCTTTAAGTTTGAAGTGGATTTTGGACTAAAGTATACAGAGAACGTTTAGCATCGGTGATTGGTAGTTTATTTTAGAGTGAATTCATAAATCAGTCGTGGTATTTTATAAACAGTTTTTAGGACGTTCGATAAGGCCTAAGATTCGCATTTTTTTTTAATTTTGCTAGTTTCGGTGAATTTGCAATCGAGAGGCTGCCACATTTCTACCATATTCACAAAGCTCGTCAGAACATGTAAAGATTAGATCTAATCATAACTTCACCGGCTCTCCCGTGGTCCCAAGAGGATTACTTTGGGAATCACTGGTTTATATGTATTTCATATGTCAAGAGAAAACAATTTGAAGATCTCTAACAGCCTTTATATTTTTAAACAAGATTCTAATGTGAAATTTTGGAAGAGGTATTTAAATCTAAGGTAATGCGAATTGCCTACTCGTAGTATTATAATTGTGCTATTGCTGTTGAAGCAAGACTGCTAAGTCACCGCGATGCAGTAATATGCAAGTAAAATTTATAAGTTTCAAGGGCAATGCGTCCAGACAGGTGAGCATAGAAATTTTTATAGTGTTTCTTAACTTAACTGACGTTGACGCTTAAAGCTTCATCGGATCGCCTAATCCGTGGAAATGCTAGTTTCCACGAATTGGATAGCGTTTTCATCGTGCTTGATCCGTCGCAAAATCGCCGATGCTTTAAATATCATGTGATTTTACAGTGACGGCGTAGCAGTGTTCGTTTCGAAATAAGATTTTTAAGTTTTACGAGTTAAAGTATCTAGTGTTAAATATAACTTTTTTACAGTTTAAGTTATTTTTTGTGGTCTTAAATTCAATTTCGGAATCATTTCTACCTTGTTCATACCACGTACCTACCTAGTACATTAACAAAAAGTAATTGTAAATTATTGTACCTCAGGCGTGCGAGGCGTTCCTAGACGACTACGAGACGAGATCCTTCCTGCGCTCTGGAAGAACCTACGATCTTATCATCCTTGACGGGGCGTACCCTGAGTGCGCTTTAGGTGTGGTCTACCGTCTGAAAGTGCCTTTTATGTACATCAACACCGTCGGTTTCTACGCCGGCCCAGCGAGCATGTCTGGCAGCCCAGCGCCCTTTTCCGTCACCCCATTCTTCGGGAGGGCGTTTACAGACAACATGGGCTTCGTAGACAGGGCACTGAACGCCGCCTGGCTCACTGGCTCACTCCTAGCTCACAGCTTCAGCATGGCTGTCCTCCAAGGCGTCTTACGTAGACACTTCGGCCATCAGATCCCCCATGTGTACGACATGGCGAAGAACGTTAGCTTCATTTTGCAGAACGGCCACTATTCCGTGTCGTACCCACGCCCGTATCTACCTAATGTCGCCGAGGTCGCATGCATCCATTGCAAAGAGCCGAAGATATTGAATGCTGTGAGTATTTTTCGTAATAAAATTTTCTTTCTATTTAGTTAATGATGTTTTTAATACGTGATGCGCCTGGAATAATTTCATGCATTATTACTACCTAAATATCTCAAAATCTAGAGAGAATAATCAGATCAAGGTTTACGTCAAATAGGAAAATTTTCTATCACAAATGCCAGGATTACGTTCGTTTTTATTGAGAATTTTGGCCCTTCATAGCTACATGACATAGTGGGATAGTTTTAATATATTAAGTTGGACATAATAGAAAACAATTTACAGCTTGAAAATTTGAACATATACATAGTTTGTTGTCTGATTATCTGTTGATGGGGTTAAATTAGTAAATTGAAGGTAGTTTTCAGAAGACAGGATTGAACTGAATACATAAATTTAAATTAAAAACAAATTAGTAACTTTAAAATTAACAGTTCGGGGTAAACATTGGCGGTGAAACACCGACACCTTCAGTCCGTCCATGACCACAACCGTGCAAATTATTTGAAACCTCGGGTGTCTAAATTTTTACTTATTGTAAAAATCTAAATACCCGATTTATAGTACAATACACAGTATTCTGATAAATTTAAATAAGTTAAGCAATATTTTATTATAACTTTGATTGACATAAATAACGCATTTATTGGTTAATTTTAAGGAAATCGAGGAATGGATATCTGGCGCAGGCGATGCAGGATTCGTTTATGTGTCAATGGGATCGTCGGTTCGCACTAACACGATGCCAATGGCGGCCCATCGGATGATAGTCAATGCATTAGGCCGCCTGCCACAGAGAGTCCTGTGGAAGCAGGATGCTGAGCAAAATCTGACAGACATTCCATCAAACGTAAGGCTGTATAAATGGCTGCCACAACAAGACCTACTTGGTAAATATGTTTTATTGAAATCATTTTTTAATCTGTCACCTTGTCTAAAGGCGCTCTAACTTTTATCTTATTCTCGTGTGTGTAAATATTTAACGGTATTATTTAATGCCTAGACGACTGACCCGAACTGATAATATTATATCAGTCTTCTATGTCCAGATTCAAAAGTGAAATGTTACTGACAAATCCATTGAATGGTTACTTAAGTAAGAATCGCGACGATATTATTTCAGTAGTATATTACATGTGTTCGAAAAACATGGTCTATTATTTGTTTCGTTTTTTACGTAACGAATGATAAAGTAATATGTTTCCATTTTTTATCAAAGGATATAGAAGATACGTAAATTAGGTCAATAATTTTTTTATGTGACTAAATGAAATTCTCTAAACATAGGCATGCTTTTATAATCTAAAAATCAGCGGATACCTTTATTGTGTTATACTATAAATATTGCATTCTTTTTCTTTGTTACATTAGAGGATGTAACATTGTTTGGTTACGATGATTTGAAACTGTACTTGTAGTCCTCTTTATTATTTTTTTATACGAGATTCATTCGATTTCATAGGAAAAGTGTAACAAAGTTTTGTAGTGGTCATTGGCAGATATTCTACCGCCAAACCATTATATGGGAGCAACAATGCCTTACTCTGTTTCAAAGGGTAATATTACCAGAAATATTACTAAGTAAAGAGATATGCTGTTAGATATTTTAACACAATCAAGACAACTTTTGTTGTATTTTTTGATGGCAAACGAGCAAGCGGCTCGCTTGATGATAAGTGATCACCGCCGCCCATGGACATTTGCAGCATTACAGAACTAGCAAATGCATTGCTAGCCTTTTAGGAAGAGTATTTTTGAAAGAGGTAGGAAGGAGGAGTGAAGTGAGAGAGGAGAGGGGGGAGTGGGCCAGCTCACTCACCGGACAAAGTGGAACCAAAAACGCTTCCACTTTACGCAGATTTTCTGTGAGGTCGTGGTACTTATCCGGTTCGAACCGGCCCATTCAGCAGCGGGAGCAGCTGCATGGCTATACCACCGTAAATTTTTGAACTGTTTAGTTAGTTCAAAATACTAAGACATCGGCATGAGCAAGTATCGCATATTAATAGGTGTAAATTCTTTATTCAAAACTGGATTGGTTTACAATCGCTTTTTCACGTCTATTGATTCTACTACCTGTTCGGAAAAATACCTCAGTCCTGAGAAGAACAGGCGAAAGAACTCAATTATAATAAGAATCAGATGTACAACTATATATGTACAACTACTTTTACGTTTTCAGTTGAGAGTAGTCCTATCAACTGTGTAAAAACTTGTCACAAAAGCAGTTCACATTCGCATTTGAACGTCCATGTTGAATGCGTTGCCTCTTTGCAAGTTTATGGTATATAATGCATCGTTTGTAGGCGTGAAGCGAATAATTCTCTAAGGGCCTTGGATTGTGTGCGGTGATATTTTACAAGCGGGTCGTGAGCCTGTTTATATGGTAAAGATTCGTATGAATCCTGTCTTAACGAGGTCAATGAAATGGGCGCTGTTCATTTGTCTTTAGCTTCACTTGCGTAGATTTTGATTTAATGTAGTTTATCCCGTTTTAATCGATTTCAAAACGAAACCATTTGGTCTTGTATCTATGTAAATGCCTCTGCCAATTGTCAACCTGTTTTTATGTCTTAATTGCAATTTTGAGTTGGCGCCACACAAACCTTGTAGTTATTTGACCTTTAACTTCGAAAGCACCCCAAAGATTTTTAAAATCAAGATTTTTATTTGGAATTTGGAATGTTTGTATTTGTTCTAAAGATTATATTTATGACAAACAAAAATAACGTCAATCCGTTGCTTCAGAATTCGTTGCTTCTCTTCCTACTTGATTTATAAGATTCATTAAAATACTTTTACAAATTTGTTGCGTTTCAATATCGCGTGGCTATGATTAACTAAATAGTTTTTATAGACTAGGGACGAAGAAATCATTGTCTATGGTTTCAGGGATTCAAACTGAATTGATGATTTGATTCTCTTAATGGCTCGATAACTAGTAAGGCATATCAGCAAATATCTTCTAACGTCTATTTAAATCGACAACTCTTATGATGAAACGAAGTATAATACTTAAGATGAGTTCATTGCCGACTTCTCTTATGAAAAACATCTTTAAAAAAGCCTCATATCATTTCAATCATTCATTCAGTTTAAAGAAAAAATCTATCCGACCGAGATATTTTTCAATATCGTTTAGAAAAAAAGGTCTTTTAAACCAACTTCATTTAGAAAATTTTGAACTGCCGACTCTAATGCCTCGATGCTAAGCAATCAAAGAATTCTTCTAATATTTCGTACTAAATTCTACATCAAAGCCAAAATTTGCGATACCTTTGTATAATGCAATATAAAATAAATATATTTAATGCGACATGTTTGTACAAAGGCTATGAATTTTGTCACAAAAACATAAATGTATTAAACAAAAATTCTCCTGATACAAGGATAACGTTTGTATTGCAATTTTGTTTCTCAATTCGAATCGATGTATTCAAGAATGTTGTTGTCGCATCACAATGTCCCACGTATTCTTGTGAAACTGTAATTTAAGAAAATTAACAAGTATATTGACTGATTCACCTGTCGGTTAAATTTGTCTAAGCCTTGAATGATTATTAACAAAGAGATGACAGATACGAAATATAATTTAGATATACAAATGGCTTTTGAAATGTTAAATTCAATGTCTGTAGTATTATTTACGTAGAAACGTCAAAGTTTAAGCATTTAATAAACTTGGCATATTTTGACAACGGTTTAGATAGAAAACTCTTATGATATTGAATAAACAGAAATAATTTATGATTGTTTGAGAGCTATTATAGAATATTATATAATAGGCTTATTCCATCTAGACTTTTAAGGCAGCAAACGTTTTACTATAGATTCAGAAATTAATATTATATTTAAAGCTTTCATTATCAATATGTAGATCACATAAACAGGAAGGTATAAGTTTTTTTATGTCGTCTGAAACAGCTTCTTAAGAATGAAGGACAGTTCAACATTTAGATAAAATGCAATAACTAATTAATGAAATAGTATAATTTTGCTTTGTTTAGTAGTGGTAATTTTCTATTGCCTGTATTACTACCATACAAGCCCAAAATCCTGGCTTGCCCTATTAAGGAGTAAAATTTATAAATCTTAATTAGCGCATAATTTCCGCAACGCTCAAAATTAAAAATAAATTATTCGGGAATTATGTGCTAATTAAGATTTATAAATTTTTCTCCTTAGTAGGGCAAGCCGGGCTTTTGGGCTAGTATGGTAGTACCGCCACTGCAGTCTGTGAGGAATCTACCACCGGCTCATTATAAAATGTTACAAGTCGATGTAATCAATATGTGAGGAATCTAACACTGAATCGGATGCACTTCTTTTGAAAAGAGTAGGTGTGAGATTTAACAGTTGCGTTTTTAAAATGACGTTATAATGTTTTAAGTTACAGTACAATATTCATTCTGATAACGAGTCAATTCATAATTTCATTACATTTTGGTCTGCTATAAAGTGTTGTTTTGTGTGATAAGTTTTATTTAATAATATATTCTCATTTTTAGTTTTAAAACGCTCCAACGGCACATCTAAGGTATTTGTTTTAAACTTTACACCGGCTTGTTTAACATGCTATATTATTTAACATTACACAATAATGTTCTGCTGGTTAAGTTTTATTTTCTAGTGTGCTAGACCATGTACTAAAGGAATAGAAAGTATTAGGGATTTTAAAACGCCATTAAAATTGATTGCTAAAAACTAATTAACTGTAACACATACTGTGATGTATTCGCAGAACCATTTTATTAGTTTATATTTTCGCTACCAACTAAATAACACTGTTACATTGCTGGGCCAGTTCCCCATTGCTCTAATAAGAATGTCAGATCCAGCAATAAATAATGCATACATTTATTTTATTGTATTTAGAATTTATTTATTTATCGATTTGCCGTCAACAACGTACGAAAAGCGTTATCGACTTGTCGACTTCTATATTCATTGACGAGGAGTCCTCTCATGCTGTTTCGACCGAACTATTGTCAAATTAAAACGAGTAGTGTGAATTGAGTGATGAAGTGTGTTTGCATTTATCAAAAAGCGGTATATATTTCATCAGAGTGCACAGAGTTTGTTTTTATATAAAAAAAAAATAATAATTTTTTATAAAATGTATTAACCGACTTATCTTAGTTTTAAGCATATGTTCGCAGTAAAAAGTGCAATCAGAATGAAATTTCTGATGAAACCTTAACCTTCTGAGGAAGCTTACAACAAAAATACGCATAACTAGGGAGAACTCAAAAACTATCCGTCAAATCTCGCTAAAATTTATATGGGAATACACGACAAGCACCAGCTTTCAAATATAATAAGAATCAGCAAAATCGGTACACCCAGTAAAAAGCTATGAGGTAACACACATAAAAAAATACAATCGAATTGAGACCCTCCTTCTTTGAAGTCGGTTAAAAAGAAGTAAAAATCGGAACCGACGAGACGGTTCGCAAGAGAGTGGAAAGTGAAAGGTCATGGTACCTGCTTGATGAGCTGCATGTAGAGCTCGCAGAGCAGCGTGTCCTTCTGCAGGCAGCGCTGCAGCAGGGCCTGGGCTAGCGCCACGCGGTCGTCCCCGTCCCCCTCGTGGCTGCCGGTGCTGTTGTTGTTGGCCAGGTTAGTTGTGCTGCCCTCGTTGGTGTTCAAGCCGGCGTGGCTCATTATGTCCTGCGATTACATTCATTATGGCCCGTTAGCGTAGTGGTTAGCGCTCCCGACTGCAAAGCCGTGGGTTCGATTCCCACCCAGGACAAATTTGTTCTATGTCTGGGTGTTAAATATCTACGTAAGCATGTATTTAAATATATATATATATATATATATAT
>DWHO01003035.1:0-12500 GCA_018247575.1 Eurytides lysithous rurik | reverse complement strand
CAAATTTACTGGTCAGAGCAATTGAAATGTGTTAATATTTTTGCATACGATCAATGTCTTTTTTTACACGGTTTTTTTCTGGGACCAATCTACCGTGTAAAAACAGAATTAGGTGTAGTTCTTAACTAGTTGACTAAAAAAAAATGTTAAGAGATTTATAATTTTTACTACACCTGTGTTCGTCTGCACTGTATTGTGTTGCGAGGAAATAGATAAAAAAGAGAATGAAAAAATGTAGCTTCGTGGTTTTTCCTTTGACGACATTTTGCTGAGAACATTTCAACAAAGTTTTAGATTTATCGCGACGTAAAATATGATTATTTATTACGTTAGACACATTGCACGTAGATTTAAACGAAGTAACTGGTCACGACGCTGGTATCCTTTCTATCGCACGTAAGTCTTATCGATTCATGGTCTCGGTAAAGGAAACATTCTTTGGCCCATATAAGTAGGATTTTTCTTTAATACGTCAATGCTCGTCGAATCCATTCTAACGAGCGAGTGGGGTGTCGCGTGAAAGATTTCTAAATGTGCGTATATCATACGATATTAATGTTAAATGATACTTACTATATTTGCCTTTTGGATTCGTCTTGATACCTACTATACGAATGTATGTATAAACTATAATGATGCGATTTCCTGACCAAGAGAAATTCGGAATTGTATAATTTAATGGCTTAATTAAAATTTTGTGATGGTGATTACTTTTTTTTCCAAAATCTGGTTTATTAAGATGTTAATAAAAAACCTACAGACTTGATAGAGATATTTAACCCTTATGTGGTAAAGTATAAATGGTTTGTTCTTAAATATCTGCAGCAAAAGCTGCATTTTAATAGATGCGGTAAAAATATGTTCAACGTTATTAATTCATTTACTTATAAATTTTAAGTCGTAAGCTGTAATTTTTATATTATTAAAGCGTGTATTTATATATTTCATTTTATTAAAAAAAAATAAAGCTTTTTTAATTTTAATTAAAAAAGACCTTTATCGTTTGTCAAATAATTGTATGTGATATAACAGAGAGTGGAAAAGTGAGTTGAAAATGGAAGGGTTTGTGAAATTTATATTAGGCGTTTAGCAAATGCTGAATCGCTAATAATAATAATAATTAATCCGGTGCCAGCTTGGAGCTCGAGCCTTAAAGTTCATTGTACTCAAAAGTCTAAGCTCAAATCGAATCCCGGTGCCGACGACGAGGAAATTATTGATTTCGACTTCATACGGCATACATACGTTTAGAAATTTTAAATAGGTCTGAAAACACGTTTCTATTTTCGCATGTACGCGTTGAAGAAAAAGCTCTAATGCTAGAAAAAACTTGAAATGTCTTGAATGCTCTCTAGTCTTAGAAAAATATTGAAACCCTTTGACTTGCAGCAGAATACATTCAGTTTTAAATTATTATCTGTATCGGTTTTCGACGAGTAAACCTTCAGGTAAAGGAAATAAAGACAACCTAGATAGTCATAGAGAGAGTTGTCACTCTAACATTGTCGATTGAATATTAAACACCCGCAGAATATTAGTTTTTAGGTGTTTCCGAATTTGTAACAGATATTATGATGTTTTACAATATGCATTCGCTTGTCATAATTTTTTGAATTTTCTCGATTTAGTCTAAGTATTTTAAAGCTGTTACATCTTTTATGTAGGTTTTTGTATGAATACTTTATTATTAACATTATGATTCCCATTTGCCAATAAGATAAAACCAACTACGTTTTCAGTTGTTTTTTATAAAATTAAAAAGTTAAAAGTGTGACTAATATTACTTAATTTGGACCCCAAACGTGCATCCGTTATTGGCTTAGCGTTATAAAGAAGCCCGTTGATTTTTGTAATATATTAGTCAAACAGTTAATAAAACCTATGTTAGAACTAAAGGATGAAATTTAATATAGAAATATGTAATAATTTATATATATAAAGTAATATATAACAAAATGTTGATATTGCTGCTTAACAAAATCTGCAATAGCAGTATTGAACTTATTTTAAAACCTCATTCCTCCAAAAGCTGAACGTTTACCATACATTTCTGCGTATTACTCGGTCACTCCGAATCCACGTGCAAAACCGCGTAAAAAATATGAACCATTACAATTGAAAAGCAACAACGGAAAACGTTCTTCCACAGTGTTCGTACGTTCCGAGAAATCGATTCGAGTTTACCGATTAGATATGCGACTAAGCCTTAATTAAACTTGATTTTTTACCTACAATTCAGCTGTCAAACGAGTTTCGGAGCGTGCCAAGCGAGGTGCTTTGAAACGTAATATATTGTTTTAAATATAGGTCTATAAAGTCGTGTAAACGGTATAATAAGATGTTATAAAAACACGATGGTTATGATCTGAATGAATGCTCGAACTTTTTTAATTATAAATCCTTTATTTTCCAAAAGTAGCGATAAACTACTTAATGGGATGAATTGCAGACAGAGAACCTTAATTAGAAACTGCGGTAAATTACTTAAATTTTCAATGATTAAAACGATTTCAAAACCTGAACCAGAAAATAGCGTAACGGATAACATTACAAGTTTTTTAAATGACATCATAAATTATGTTGTTATGATATTCTCAAAGGATGTTTTACTACAGATAAGTAATTCTGAAATATGTTGTTGTTTTTTAAATAAACCCGATGTATGTCCCCACAACTGACTGACCACTTGAAGATTGGGAATCTAAATTTACTATTACAGCAGATGGAAACAAATAAATAGCCCGAGTCACTAGCCAGTTTTTTACCGAGTCAAGTTAACGGGTTGAAATTAAGTTTTTTGCAGGTCGTGAAAAGTAGTAATAAGTGTGAAAAAATAAAGCATTATATTTTATTATAGAACTTTAACACAATACCACTTTTCAAGACCCCACCTAATTCTAATATTTACAAATTTCTAAAGAACGAGCTATCCTTATACCGTAGCCCTAATATTTAGCCTCGATACGGCGACCAGTCCTCGTGTTGTTTTAACCTCAAACAAAGGTTAACAGGTTGTTTCATTCATTGATAACGTAAGCTAAAGCAAGCGTATCGTCGTTCAGATTTCGTATAACAAATCGATTTCGTATATGATACCGGAACTGAAATCATGGGCATTCGATTTTTTTATCTGTTAATATTAAATTATAACGAGTAAAGTGTAAAACTTAATATACATAAAACATAGCTATATACAAATCTTATTGCTGGTGCCAACGCAATTGTTGTCGACGACTTTAAAGTGAGATCTGTCTGCTCCGTGATTATGCTGGTAACATTGCTCTTCAAACACAATGATACTTATGTGTTACCAGAATAACTGGCGATGCAGTGGTACCGCCTCAGATTCTGACAAAAGAAAGTTACCTACCACTTACAGAAGAAAAAGTGTTTTTAAAAAAAATAATAACCTTTCCAAAATTTGCAGCGTAAAATATTTTTGACATTTGCAATAGGACTGCCAACTACGCAAAGTTGTTTGCAAGTAGATGTTTGCTCTACGACAAGACGAATGTAGGGCCGTTTCTTATCTTTAACAGCGTTGTGAGGTAGGAACGATCTTGTATAGAACGGGACTAACTTTCTTGTTTTAAACGAAGGCGGTAACTCTTGCGATATCATACCGGAATCGTTGGATGGGGTGTGTAAAATTTTTATTAAAATCAAGCGCTCAGCTCATGTCACTAAAAGCTTGATGAACATGACATATAGAGAGAGCGATCGGAGAGTGTTATGAATGTGGATGTTTTCCTCAATTCATAACGCTAACAAGCGAGTCCACTCTATGTTATTCATGAAATGTATCTGACTCTTAAAAGTTGTTATTAATCGATTGGCGAGGAATATTATTCAGTAAGGTATTCCCTTAGCAAGCGTTAAACAATACATTAGTCAGCATTGCAAAGAATTCCCTTGCTATTGAACTTATTTTTTCTTGTAATTATACAATGACGACAAAATAAAATTAAATAAAACTTTAAATGATTTTAGATACTGATTGAATAAATGAATGTTGCAATGTTTTGTTTTTTATTATTTTATATAGAAAAACTCGCTTGCTTTTGCCATATATTGCAATGTTTTAATTAATTAACTATCAGTCCGCCCTAATTTTATGAAATTCAAATTTCGTACATTAAACCATTAAATATTTTAAAATAAAATAACGAACGGGACGTAATAAGTGATTCGAAAAAATTGCATAGCGAAGAACTAGGTAAAGTATCTTTACAAACGTTTTTAAACAGATGTTGATTGTGACGTTACTCATTAGAATGCTTTATTAATATTTTCCAAAGCATCAATTTATTAATTTTATTTACGCAGTCGACGATTATAATGAAAATCGGCCCTAGCATTCTAAATTCCCTACGCCGTTTATATTAAAATAACTTTAAGTGGCTATTCCACTGACTACTTTTACCTTTGGTAATCTGTGTCTTAAATAAACAATTATTAATAAAATATTATATTCGATGACAAAAATATGACAGGGTCATATAAAACTAACGCGGATGGAAGGAATTTTTAAGTTTTAAACTGCCAAATTAAAATATCATCGTCGGTTTTGATAAGAAAAAGAGATTAAAATAAATGGAAGTATAAGAGTGAACTCGGCTGTTTAAGAAGCCAACTATTTCTATGTCATCTCGTTAAAAATCTGATGATCGGTAAAATTCTTCACGGATTAAATTAACGAGCTTCTCTCAGGTGGTAGTGGGGTTAGTGGATGAAACCAATGAAATGAAACCAGATATTCTACCGTCATGTAGCAGTGTGTAAGCACTACTTCCGCGTTCCGGGTCGAAGGGCAATGTTGGCAGTACTGGGCGAAGAGTTATAACATCTTAAATCTTTGGATGACAAGCCTACGAGCCAGCACAGCGCCTGACAAGATCTATGTGTCGCTGTGTTTTTGCAGTTGGACGAGTCTCGTCACATCATCTTCTAAAAAGACGTCGTTGAGTAAAATATCGAACCATTGGTCCAACCATTTTCCCTTCTCACTCCGTTACTTCGTTAAATGTATCAAGTTTTGGTGTTGGAAACTGACTCCGTTGTAATTGGTTCGCAGCGCATGTAATAAACGATAAAAAAGACGATCATCAATTGTCGATTACAATACTATTTGACCCAGTAATTTGAAGAATATATGTATAATAAGAGTTCAGTTCTTTTTGTCTGTACTTTTGCTGGCTTCATATGACCTCCTCTTACTGATGGTTAGAAACCTCTTCAGTCAGTCATTTAGACAACGTTTTATTCGTAATAACATTAGTAGGTCAGTCGGTGGGTGTAACGAGAGCAATTCGTTTAACTAACACTAATATGTTTGATGGAGTAAATCGGTATATCCATGGAAACCCAAATCGCATGCGGTTTAGTGTTGTTATTTTGTACAAAAAACTAGCAAGCCTATTTATGTGTGTGTTGAGGCAATAGAATTAGTAGATTTTACGTATTTATCCTTTTGCTATTTTATTATATAAAACTAAATATTCAAGTTTCAACATAATGCTCATTTTTGAGCTTCGTATAAATAAGCACTGTATTTGTATTTAATAATTGTTTTATTCTTAATTACAAACACATTGATGCTAGATAGACAACGTTAAATCCTTTCTAAAATTAATATTTCCAATGTTAAGAAAGCCTTCGCAGACCCTGTAGCAGGACTACTCCTGTTGAATGCAAGTTTCAGTTAGTTTAATTTTTACTTAGATGGAATAAAATTTTTGTTTTCAGTCCCAGGAACTATATAAAGCTGCGTTGGGATACCGTATCCGTATCCATGACGGATGATCATACAATATATAAAATAGAGTAGATCTATTTGGCCAAACGTGTGTACTGTGTATTAAAAATACAAAAAATATTTCATTATTATTTATCTGCTTGTTCCCCGGCGGAACAAGTTTTCGGAGAAAAAAATAATAAAAAGGGTCCAATCTTAATTTGTACACTCACAACTACAATTGCTGTAACAACTAACTGATATTAGAACCTGCAATGACTACACGATTCATGACATACATTTACGTAAATACCTACGTACCGTGCGATGAGTATAGACGTTTAATAACTGGTGTTATGATCGGTAAGAGAAAATATCCTACTCATCAATAGAGCAAGCTACTTGAAATTTTGCCAGAGCACTTGGATAACTTCGCGATTTTTTAAATTGTATTAATTAATAAATGTCAAAGTAATGTAGTCGTTTTAAAAATATCGCCATAAATTATTTTTTCTTCTGGCCTTTCGTCTAAATCTCGAGCATTTCATCAATTCACGAAGGCAATTTGCACTGGGAGTTAAAGTTGAGGTAAACAAAATAAGAAACAATTGTTAAACTTCTACGTTTTATAACTCGGATGTTTTCCCGCTTCCAAGAAATATCCTTTTATGTTTCATTTTAAATATTTGCGATCCTTCGTGTCTAGATACCGAGATAGGTTGAGTAAAGCGTAAAAACAAACTTGCGCAAACCAATGTCTGGGACAAATAAAAGGTTACGTAAGTACGCCAATAGCGCTTATTTAATGTTCATTTTCGCATGTCCAATTATGAATTTTACATCTAATCATATTTAAGATAACTATTTTTCAATCCTTTATTTATATTTACGTATAGAACAACCTATCTTTCTACATAAGTGTTATTTACATATTAAATTTTCACGCATTTAGAATGTGAAATGAATGATGAATGAAAATAAATTCATTTTTTTAATGACAGGTGATTGGCAAAAAACTTTTCCTGATTTTTATGCGGTTAAAGTTTCATTTTCTTATTATCTTTATATGTTATTTATACGTATTTAATAAAAAATAATAATCTCGCAACACAATTTTTGTTAGGTGCAAATGCATTAAACTGACTAGGTTATTAGGTATAAAAGAATTTGACTTTTTCTTCACAGATAAATATTCAATCTTGTAAAAAGCGCCTTTTAATAAAAGATTGATTAAATGACGGCTTGCTCTGAATGATGAAGTCAAACGCATAAACAACTTATTCGTAATGATAAAGTAGCTTTACCACTTTAGTAACAGTCTCTCATTGATATAAAAGAATCATGTCTGTAAAATTCGGTAGTAAAAAGCAAACTAATTCTAGTTTCATACCTATTGCCCTAACTTTAAAACGCTTATTATAATTTTTAAGCAGCAATATACACGATTCAATTAAATCCAGTGTCAAAAGTGACTGACAGCCCACAGCGCACCCTACAGCGGAGATTTCTATTACGATTTTTTCGCAACGCGATACTGAACATTTGAAATGAAACAGGTCCGAAACCACTTAAATAAATTAAGTGGTCAATTATATTTTATGGTTAATATCGTCGTGCATCGACTTACCCTAAAGTGGGGAGATTTCCCCGATCGGTCGGCTAAGTTTCAGTCGACGTGAAACGCTTAAAAAAAACTACTTTGTACTTAAATCCTAGCGATGAATTATCAGATTGTCAGATAATAAGTGAACTTCAATGAGGACTTTGGGTCTGGTTCTCGTAACTCCCAAAGTATTTTCCCTTCGTAGATACTACAATAATTGGCATAAACTCTAATATGCTCCCTAAATTCCGTATAAAGCTGTTAGGATGCTTTCGCATTATCAAAGATGTTGAAAATTCGAATATCGTTTATTACTTAACGCTTTTCAGAGCGCAAATTGTCCGCATTCAGACAATCGTTGGCAATGCATATTGAATTGCTTTCTTTATCAACGTTCATTTCCTCGCTCAGGATGCAATTAGAGTTTTCCAGCTATGCCACATTCGCGAGCGGGGATTATAATGAAAATTGACTTTATTTCATTCAGACGTATTACTTACTTCCCAGTAGAAAGGCGCTTAGCCTATTACTTTTTCCCATTTTATAAATACTTTAGAATTGCTCAATAAAAAGGATTTTATTTCATGTTACACCTAGACCAGCTCGAATTTATTCGCATTTGTACTAATGATATTGAAACAACTGGCAAAACTGGTCGTATAAAAGAGAGAAATTATGTTTATTTTAATTACCAATAGTATTATGAAATATATAATAAAATATAAATAATAATAAAGGATAATTTATGGAATACCCCATCTCTATCCACAACTACTTAGACGTTCTAAATATACGTATGTATTTGATTTAAATTTTTGGTCAAATAATGTGGCCAATTATTGCTTAACAAGATTTTAATTGCCATAAACAACACACAACACTTTCTCTGAAGCAGACTTCATGCCATCATACTAACCGTCCAAAATCACAGTTTCAGACATATGAACTCCGAAAACATTCGCCTCCAGACCATTTCAAGTTAAAGTCCCACTGAGTTTCTTTCGCCTGTTTTTCTCAGGACTGAGGCATTTTTTCCGAACAGGTAGTAGAATCATTAGACGTCAAAAAGTGATTGTAAAGTAATCCAATTTTGAATAAAGAATTTTTGACTTTGACATTAAAACTAGCAAGAAGGTAACAAAAATTCCCAAAAGAAAACAGCGTAGAAAGAATTTTTTAAGTTTTTCAATATCACTCTATTAAGAAAATGGTCAATAGTAAAAAATAAAACACTACTTCCACGACACTGAATAGGATAATTATTTTTGCGCCGAGGTTTTTTTTTCAGTCTGCCAGGAGAAGACTGGGTACAGCGCACCAGTCGCCGAGAATGGACTCACATGGAAAACATCCAGTGTCAGTTTATATTTGTATGGTTGAACAAATTAAGTTCTTCTTATTATATAAAAACTTTATTTAGGTTAGTATTTGTTTCTGCGATCTCAGAAATGTTGTTATCTTTTTGTTTCTATATTTCATACATTTCCAAGACCAAGTGGTCCAAGAGGCCTCGCCTTTGGGGTTTAATCAGCCATTTGCCTTTATCATTTTAAAATAAATTTAGTATAGTAAACGTCGGATTTCCCGAAGTTTATTTCCTAAAATGCTGTCAAATAAATAAAAGATTGATTTAAGTAGTAAATAACCTTTTCTATTATTTTTCTTTTAACGGAGGGTCCGTTGATTTGAACAATATCCTGATCAAGTGACCCCGCTCTGCTCTAAAATGAACATCACAGAATATAAAAAACGAAAATTAAATAGTTTCCAAACTAAATGATGTTTGAAAAAAGCCTAGTATTTTTTTATGTATACATTAAATTTTATCTTCTGAATTTATTTTCTCTATGGCTTTAAATGAATATTTAAAATAATTTAAAAATCAATAAGCTTAACTCAAAAACAGGTCTCCAACTTTAATTGCCTTTGGAAATCCGTATTGTTCGACAAAACTTGATCCGACGCCTCTGCATTCTAAACTTGGAGATCCGGAGAAACCCGGACGTTTGGCAGACTTATTGCTTTAGAGATTTATTTCCATTCGTTTCTATAATTATATTAAAAAAAACCTTATTTTCTAAAAAGCTATCTGTGTTATTGATTTTTTTCTAACTCTTGACACCGTCCGCTATTATCACTGTCTGGTCCTGGTCACTGGTCCACCGCCAAGCAGTAACGTGTAAAGTAAATTACTGTGTGTTGAAAGGCAATGTTGCCAGGTTAATTATTCGGCCTAGACATGTAACATCTTAAACACTCGTAACATCCTAAACTCAGGGTGGTAAAGCCACGCAGCTGCTCCCGCTGTTGAATGGGCCGGCTCGGACCGTATAAGTACCATGACCTCACGGGAAACCGGCGTGAAGTGGAAGTGATTGTCTGATTCGTCCGATGAGTGGGGTGGCCAGTGACCCATCCCATTCCCTCCTCTCCCCTTTTCCAACCTCCCCGATCCTTTTCCTGCATCTCCTTTCCAGCCTTTCCCTTGTAAAAATTCCACCTTAAAAGGCAACAACGCATTCGCAAATTGTTCGACTTTGCAAATATCCCCGGTGGTTATTGCTTTCTGTCCATTGAGCTGCTAGCTCACTAGCCACCTTCTCCATAAAAAAAATAACGATTGGGTGGCAGGGCTGAGAAGATGTGACCCTGTGTAGTGTGTATGCAGGCGTGTCGCTTACCATCGGACGCACGTTGTTCGTCTTGTCACTTAATTTCGTTAAAAAAATATTAAAGGATGATTGATGAATTGCAACATAAAACTATTCGTATACATTGCTGTCTGATTTAAAGTATTGCGGACGAAGCATTTTTGAGCGATGTTTCAATCGTTGGCACGTTTCTTCGACTTTGTCATAAGTAAACAATTTCTTTGTACTTCGACTTCGAATTGCAATAGCTTGAGTGTTTATAGTTTTGTTGTCACATACGGACATCATTCCTGCGATAAGTACGTTATGCACTGTGGCTGGATATGTGACCTTACATGTATTTGTCATCCATTTCATTCCTAAATCTGATATAACTCTTATGATGGCAAAGGACAAATTTACATGAAAAAACACATTTATTGATACAAGCGTCTCAAACGAAGTTCTTTTCACTTAATGGTGACGAATTTTGTTAAAAAAATAAAATAATATTTATTGATAACAACAAAAATTAATAATTCATAAACCGAGAAGTTAACAGGTAGCAAAACAAAAGCAAATAAAAGTTGTATGTAAAATTCTATTGAAATTATTCTTTTTCAAATCGCATAATACTGCAGATATGGCCAATACGTAATGAGAAAATATTTTATGTTATTCTGCCCTTTTGCGTTCCTCTAAATGAGTAAATATTATTTTACACTAATTAATAATATATTGGAACCACGTGGGCGGCCTGGAGCGGATCTATCTATTTATAGAGCAAAAATACTTTTATCAAGAAATCTCCGGCGTTATCGGCGTTATTGCGTTAAAGTAAAACAATTTTCATTATTCCTATAACTAAAGAAGGTAAAATGAAAATACGTATACTTTTGTCATCACGATTACGAAATTGTTAACAATTATACAAATAAACATAAACATTAAAGTTTAAGATGAATGATTTGGTGAGTGAAATAAAGCAAAAAAGTGTAAGGGCTCTTTAAACCTTACTACTGTCACTGCCACTCGAAGGCGTGGTTATTATGACTGTTCTTAAATGCGACTGCCAGTAAAATAATTTTCGATCGAAGGGTGTACCTCTATAATCTTATTATAACTTTTTGTTTGTCACTTTTGATGAGATCTTTTTTTTTATATTAAAATATTTATGTGTAAACAAAGAATGTTTTGTTTAATCCAATCTAATATGAAAAGTATAACTATGGAATTTTTCCACGTCTCTATATATCGGAAAAAGTGTTAAAGTTTTTTCTTTGCGTTTTAATATATCATTTTTAGTTTAGTATTAAATAAAGGCCTTACATCTTTGGCGACGTGTTTTGTTTTTGCTTGTTAAAATCTTCGTAATATGGGCGTGTTGATAGATACAGAAATTTTTAATGTTATGTTGTTTGTTTAGTGTTGAAATCGCATTGCAGTTGGCGCCCACAGTAACTTTGTTAAACCATACTGACAATGAGCACTAACTGTTTTCCCATCTCCTTGGTTCGAAAATATTAACGCTTCGTTCATTAAAATTTTAAGTAGAAATATAAACTTTAATATTTGAATTTCTGTATCTATCAACACAAGACTGTAAAAAATTACCTAAACATGCATTTGAGTATGAAAGCGGTCCTTGTTTAATTCGATTATTGCCATCAATCATACTTTATTTTGAGATAACCATACCACTAAGCGTAAGGGATACTCTAGCTTAAAACAACACAGAGACAGACAGCATTTTGAACAGCACGAGTTCAAGCCCATATGCCACGGCTCTCCAAATAAATACATCAACGCTGGAAAGCAAAAACGTAGTAAATGACATATGGAGTATTTTTTTTTAAATTACCTTGTTGAAATCAGTGAATTAAACCAAGTCTATGTCCGGTGAAAAACTTTGGTATTGATGGTCACTACGTATTCGCTTTCCAGCGTCGTTATGATCGTATGCCTAGTAAGAACACTCGTAACATTACCCTTTAAACAGAAACACAGTAGTACTAACACGTTACTGATATCCAACCCGTGGGGACGAGCCTTTCCATGGGTGCGGTGCCCGATGAAGCTTTATAGAGCCGCATAGGCTGTAAGCGCAAACATCATCCAAATAAAATAAAAAACGTTACTAGTTAGCGGTAGAATTACCGACGATGTAGTACCTACCAACCCAGACGGATCGTTAAAGACTCTGATGATGTTGTGGTATTTTATCCTTATTACGGTTATATCTATTGCTATTATGAAATCTTATTCGTATTTAGCTACATACACTACCGGTCAAAAGTTCGAGACCACTATATAACAAAAATAAAACAATTAAAAGTCAACATATTTAAAACTTTATGAAAAACAGGTTAAATTAGGCCTGTTATATACCTTGGCCTGCATGTTACACACAAGACTTAGTTAAAAATACATGAAGTCTTGACGAATACAATGTTTGAAAGAAAACACACACACGAGAGTTTATTCAGATTTTTCATCAAAATATCCTCCTTTGTATTTTATGACTTGTATTACC
>DWHO01003034.1:0-12500 GCA_018247575.1 Eurytides lysithous rurik | reverse complement strand
TCTTGAAATGGCCTGGAGGCGATCACATCATTTCCATGGTGTGCTATCTTCAATGAAATCCTTTACTGTGTAATAAACCTTTAGCACACAAACGTCCTTTTACAATTTTTTTAAATTATACAGGTTTTTATATAAAGCAGTTGTTCTACGACCACCACTTCGTAAATCTCTAATTTAGTTGCTATGAACAAAAACATAGTTAAAAAGTGATGCCATTGAATGGAGTAAAAGTGTAACGTATATAACGGCAAACTATTTTTATTTATTTTCAACGGTTTGATAAAAAATAACTCTTCAAACCAACTAACACTAAGCATGTACCGGTTACAAATCGATACGAAACTGGTTAAGGACCATAGTATAGTTTGAAAGAATTGAAAAGTTGACAATCCAAATTGATATGTAAAAATTCACACGCAAACGCGAAATTTTTGTATCGAATATCGTTACTATGGCGGCTTTATGTTGGCGTGTTTGTTCCTATATTTGGCACTAGCGAATTTCTCAGAAATCACCGTCATGCCCCCATTCCGTGCGATCTGCACGTAATGCACTGACAGACACACAGATATGTAAATAGCTTCATATCTCACAAGCGACAAATGCTTTTAAAGGCAACTCTAAATATACGCATGACCCGTATGAAGAAGCCAACCTATGCTACGAAACCTCCATCACTTTGTAAAATATACGTTAAAAACAAAAGAGGGCGGGAAAATGAAAAGCATAAGCCGATTGCATTTAAATCTCCTGATAAATATTCAAAAGCTCACGATCCACGTATTTGTTCGGGACAGACCACAGATAATTAATATTTATGAACGTGCACAGGATAAACGAAAGTTGGGTGCGCGATTATGCAATGCATTCAAACGGAATGTCACCTAACACGACGCGTGGGATGTGTATTAGCAAGATGCATAATGTTTGACCGATGCTGACATTTTATGCGCTCCTTGCCAACAATGTCTCGGCGACCAAGTGATGTAAGAAAATAGTTCATTTCACAATTATTAACGACAGTCATAAACTCTCAATGTTTGTATTGTGTCACGGGAAAGTCTAAAACAGTAGTTAATTATTATAAATAATGTATAAAGAAAAATATTTGTTACTTTTACAATATTTTTCATTAATATTAAATGAAGGATATTGACATACGCCTACTTTCTTTATTGTACGGACAATTGACTTATAAAAATATGTATTGTCTATGGTTTTAGTAAGAAAGAAAATTCTAGACTATTTTATCATACCGAGAACCACACTATCTGTACATGTCAGATAGAAATGTGTAAAAATATTGATATGCTACAAAGATGAGAAGATTGTCCAACTGAGACTGTTACCTATTTAACATTTCCACGCATCGGCGGCACTCGCGAAGGTAGCATTGAGTACAATGTATAAATGTTGACGAACCTTGAAGGTGCGACTGAACTATGCAAGCGGCGTGCTATCGATTTTATCGCGAGACATTTGTTCAGAATGCGGATTGCGTGCCGTCCTGTGCTTTTCTCGGTGCCCCGTAAAAGTGGCGGGAAAATAAAATGAATTTGACATTCGTTTTCCTCGTTGAATTTGCAGCCCTTTACGTACCGTACGTATCGCCACTGATAATGATGGTAATAAAATATCTTATTTTCTGTTATTAGAATAAAATATTTTTACTTCAACTTTTTTAAAAAAATATTAGTAAGTAATAAAACAAAAACATTAACAGCGCCTAACGTAAAACGTATTGTTCTATCTGTGATAGTCGATTATTAATACATTTATTTTCTTCTTACTTGTAAACCTAATGTAATTCTCACTAAGTTCACAGTTTATTTTAAATTGATAACAAATTATCAGTACTTTATATTTAATAATTTCGTCACCAACAGCCATCCTAGCATGATATTCGATTCGTTATAGTAACAGATTATCTGACATACCTTTGACAGATGTATCTCGATGATCAAGTGTTGTTTGTGCCAAGAGTAGCCGGTATACGAAACCGAGCAAAGATCGTTTTTCTTCACAAACATGTAAGTGTTGCTACCCGATTTAGTTTTTAATATTTGAATCCATAAAAGTACACGTTTAGCTCAAAAAATTATATGTATATGTATTTTATACGGATAGGGATTACAAAGAGTTTTATTTGATTTGAATTCCTGAGGTATTAATTAATTAAAATCAATTGTATGTTTTATCAATTTGGTTCCTCTTTGCTTTAGTACATTAATATTAGTGTTCGTAATATATTGGTATTGACACTAATATTTTCATCCTTTCTTTATGGATTAGGCTGACAAAAGAGAAAGGCTCTCCTGATGGTAAGTAATCACCGCCGCCCATGGACATTTGCATCATTACAGATGTGTTGTCAGCCTTTAAGTGCGAAAGTTTTAAAAGAGGGAGGGAGGAGGAGAAAGTGAGCGGGATAAGGAGGAGATGGAGAAAAAGGTAGGGAGGGGAGCGAGAGAGGGAGGATAGGAAGTGAGGGGGATGGGCCACCGGCCACCTCACTCACCAGACGAAATGCGGAAGCTAAAAATATATCCTATGTTTGTTTAGTGTGGGTGAATGAAATAGACGATATAGTTGGGTAAATACGTTACACCGACACTGAATTGGGATAAGAGCAAAATGATAAACAGATGAATAGAGATCTTATCTCAGTAGATTAGGATATTTTTCCTCTGTATGGAATTTTCCATAGTTGTAAATTGATAGAGTGGCCACCTGAATTTTTTAAATCTTTCTTCCTACAGTCGATTCTTGAGTCGGAATTTTTACCAGATTCATAGACATTTCACTATAATTGTTATGTTATTTTTATAATAAATAAATAAATAAAATAAAATTATGCGTACATTTTATTTACCTCAATCATCCAGAAGTTTTCAAATCTGTAGTTTTTGTTCAAAGGTTTGTGAATGAACAATCGAATTCTTTTAGTGATGAACACACCTAATATCATGTCGGTAATTTTGAATTTAAAAAAAAAATAAATAAAGATATGAGATTTCTTTTGTTGTCTTCACTTCGTAAAAGTAATTTATAAACATTAAAAAAAGAAAGAGGCATTTATGCCCGATGTTTATTTGTTTGTTTCTTACAGGCGACAAACAATTAGCACTGCTATTCATGTTAGTTGTGTATTGTAAATATTTACAAGATTCCAATCGCTATTCACTTCCTTCTTATGCGACGGAATACGTGATCTCACGAAGCGGGAGGTTATGTTTACACAATCCGAATATATCCGATCTTCGAATGTACCGTGACGCGCCCAACTTTATTAGTCCATAAAAGAAAATCTGACGCAATACACGACAACGGGTAACGACCCGATTGTCAGATATCGGTTCCCACGTGCGCCGTATAACACTAGCTATTGCCAGTGGTTTCGTTTCCGTGACTTGAAATGATATGTCCAACTATTTAGCCAAATTCAAAATTCTTTATTCAAAATTGGATTGGTTTATAACCACTTTTTGATGTCTATTGATTCTACTACTTGTTCGGGAAAAAATGCCTCGGTCCTGAGAAGGCGAAAGAAACTCAGCGGGACTTTAACTCTTTTTTTTTTTAAATAATTTGAATTTTGAAATGGCCTCGAGGCTATCCACAATGAAAACCACAAATGTTTTTTTACATTTTTGTTTAATTTGGCAACAGGAGCTTTCTGGATGGATGGAATCCTATTGTAAAAACGTATAAATTGCCCATAAAAATAATTACTGGCTCGTTGTTAACGAGTCTCAGGTAAAACCAACTTGTTTTAGCGACATACTGGTCGCCACTTTTAATGTTAAAACTTATTTTGTGTACGACCAATGCACTATCTGTAAGTGAGTGAGTAAAAATCGTTACACGGAACGCGGCTGGCATACATTGCGTCAAGTTGCAACTACAGCGACCCGTATTCGTGAATGCGAGACTTATGATCGCTTGTATCGCTTATCGTCCGCATCTGGGGGCCGTTTTTCAATGCGCCGGGCGGTGGTGGATTACAATAACACGATTGCAAATCGTAAACATTAAGAGGCAACGTGGTCGCACTCACGTACTCCCCGACGGCGGGCGCTGAAGGAGAGTACGGAAGTGCTTCCAGAAGCTTCGCTGCTCTCGTCCCAGATTCATAGTAATGTGGGAGAAAGAGTACCAGAGTTTAATTGATCTCCTGGGACAGTTATAAAGAAAACAGGAGGTACTATTATGTGTACAGTAGTATATTTTGATACGCCTATCGCACGTGCTGATAAAGAGAGTTTTTAATGCATATCACACAGATAAACTAAACTTTTATTACAGGAAAAATTTAATGATCTTAAAAAAAGAACGAACGTGATGTAACCTTAATGTTATTATTTGCGTATTTCTTTCTAGTTGTTAATAATTAAACTGATATTTATTTTAATTTGTACGTTGGCTTACAGTTTAATTGCAAGCTTCAATAAAATAATATAAAAGTGCTGTTGTAATAAATTATCAATTTAAATAAATCTTACAGGGAAGACGTTTATCTTTTCGTTCTTGGCAATTGATATGATAAAAATCATGTGAATTGATGAATTGATACTAAAAGAAATGGAGAGGTAGGCGCGTCAGCATTTATTTATAACATTTTAATTTTGAAGGCTGTATCCGATTAATATCTTTGTCTTCTGTGAGTGATGATTTTCGCGCCCAAATGGGGGAAATATCCATTAAGAAATAGAATTTTTAATCTCAACCTAACCTAACCTGGTGACTAATAAGTACACTGTTCTAAGCTTGTAACCTAGTAATATAAGATGAACTATCTCTATGCCAAGACCCTGGGAACACTGCCCTTCAAGAATAAAAAAAAAGATAACTAAATATAAAATTGTTAACTCAAAAAGTGTTCTATCATTATCTCGGTATAAATTAAACTTTATTAGTAAAAAAACACATCACATTAATACTTATAAAGCGGTGACTTTGTCCTTATTCGTGATGAGAAACAATATTACAACAACAATGACGACTTTATTATACATTCTAATTTTTTCTACGATGGCCGTATCGTCGAATGCCTTTGGCTCACGGCTGAAAAAGTCGCACGTCAGTTCAAGTCGCAGTCTTAATATGGCAACTGGAAATAAAAACGCGATATTTATACGGAAGTCCTATGGCGAGATAAAATTAAACCGGATGGTTGATATGCTCTCTAGCGTCGTACTAACAATTGTATTGCCATACGAGCACTTGGCTTTTTTATCATGTCTGTTTAAATAAAAAGAAGGCATTATCATATATAGTGTTCCGACGACACCCGACTTTAATTCGTTGTCAATACCTAGATCAGTGGCCTAGAATAGACGTCCATGTGGACCTCCTGGGGTTTGTGGGAGATCCGGCGGCGTTGTTTTTGTTTTTGAAATAAACAGACTATCCTTTAAAACAGTTTTAAAAACATTGAAACCTTTTTAATTTATTTTTAGTGGGTCAAATAAATTAATTTTCTGTTATCGGAATATCGAATATTAGCACAATAAAGACTTTTAATTCTTGAACATGAAAGTGCAATCAATTGTTTAAAAACAGCAATACTTCAGTAAGATTTTATTGATTTATCATTATCATTTTAGATTAAATGAACAAAGAATGTCATTACATGCTATTTAGGTTACCGATTGCAATATGATATACAATTGGCTTTACAATATGATAATAATGCATTCATTAATGATAGTCCTCTAGCCTGGATAAGAATCTCGTCATTACCAATTATTTTACCGCCGAGAAGTAACGTGTTACCATTACTATATTCCTATTTGAAGACCAATATTTTCAGTAAAATTGCCGAGTGTTCCGCCATCTTCTATCGCTGATTATCGCAGCGCAAACCAAAGCGGAGTTTCGAATTGTTACAACTCAAAAACATGCTGTATATATTTAAACTGCTTATATTCAAACTATGCTCACTCAGCATAGTTTGAATATAAGCAGTGGTATTGTGCTGAATAGTATTTGTATGTATGAACCACACTTACTCGTGTCAGCAATAAATAAAAAAAAAACACTTAATAAAGTCTAATGGCTTTACTTTTTTTTATGTATTTGACGACGCATTAAAAATATCACAATATTGTCTAAGAATTACGTGTAGTGCCGATTCTTAATTGTCGTTGGGAGTAAACACGACAATAGTGTCTGTGGATATTTTCACAGACTTGCTGGGAACCAGGCGCTGATCAAGGTTCTACTTTTTTACAATTTACGTGATTGAAAAACGTCTTACGTCACTTTCGACACAAAATAATATGTCTTTGTGTTCGTTCACCGCTCGTTAAAGGACACACCGATAAATCATCAAATAAACTTTTGTATTATCTCTATTTTTATGTTTTATTTTAAACCCGATTGAGTTTACTTTTTTTTTATTTATTTAAAGTTGCCATACAGTCGTGAACGAAACATATTAAATTATAACGATCGGCCCTCGGATAAATCATATATTGGTTACATATTAAACATTGTGTTAGTAATATGTATTTGTAAGTAATGTAATTCGAACCAAAAACATTAAACGTGAGCGAGCTTCGAAACACATCGCATGAAACACCCGAAACATGTCTGAGAAACATCTTTTGTGCCAAAACCATGCACGACAATGCCAACGTGTCTCTGTACACTATCGCAAAACAGACATTTATACGTGTTTTTATGTGAATGTTTCGTCAGTGCAAAGTGAGGTGAAAAGTTGACGACCGTTTGGCGCAGACGCCAGGCTTCGGCGTCGTAGGTCGCGGATTCGTTTCCCACCCGAGGGAAATGTTTGTCGGATATAGGCGTTTGTCCGTGTAGGATTAACGTATGTTACACGTGTTTTTTACACAAGAAATTTTTGTTTTGCATCATAAAAAAAAGAAATTAAAGAGTTATTAAATAGTAAGTTATTAGAATACTGATAACATCGTTGTAATATCTCGTATAATGGGGTCATTTGAAAGTATCAATCATTGTACCGTTTGCTTTCGAAATCGTCGATGTTCATGAATAACAAACGTGGTCCGCATATGATATCGAAATTTCCAATGAAAATGCAATTGACACCATTCGTGAAGTTCATTAAGCAACGGAAAGTCTCGGAGGACTAGAAGGTAACGCCTCACGCAGCTACTTACGGAATTTTAAAACGCGCGACCTGTTCATGACCGATGACTTTCTTGTCGGTGACGTTTGTCGATAAACGTGTTTTTTCGTTCTCCCAATCGTCTCATAACGTGACGGGGCGTTTGCTGCTTGGAAATAAACAACAGGAGCCTCCGAAGCTTAAAAATTTTAAGAAAGACTAAGAAAGTGGTCATCTGTTGATAAGTGACTAGCTGTAATAGTAGAGATGGTCATCCACCACGTATCACGGTGGTAGAACCACGTAGCTGTTCCCGTTGCTGAATGGGCCGGCTCGAACCGGATAAGTACCACGGCCTCACAAAAAAAAATCGGTGTAAAGTGGAAGTGTTTGCTTCTGCGTTTCGTCCGGTGAGTGAGGTGGCCGGTGGCCTAACCCTTCCATCCCTTCCCTTCCTCCTGCTGCCTCTCCTACCCTCCACCCATACCATAATCCCTCCTTCTTACTCCTCATCCCTCCCTCTTTCAAGTATTCTCCAATTTAAGGCTGGCAATGCATTTGCAAGTTCTGTAGCAAATGTCCATGGGCGGCGGTGATCGCTTACTATCAGGTGAGCGGCTTGCTCATTTGTCAGCCTAATCCATAAAAAACATGTTGCATATCTGCAATATATATAGTTATATTAATCTCGAGTCGCCAGAGGCCCTTGTGAGTGTTGACGCTCATTTGACTAAAAACTGACTATTGTGTCGAAGCGCAAAAGTCATCGTTTATAATGCAGTAGCATTCTGTAAGCCTGAATTACTTAGAAGCTGGCTATTTCGTTAAACAGTAGCTGATGTTTTTCTTGATTCACAACAGTGTGATAGTCAGTGGACGGGTTAAGAGTTTCTTGGGTTATAGATGGGCATGCTTGGAGTGACTAACTTCAGCCATTTACGGAAAAGTCCGTCTCTGCGAACTCTAGCCTATATAGTACAGTAGACTCGTAAATCGGAAGTGACTAACCTCGATTCGCAATAAGATGTTTCCAAATACTACAATTGCTTTTATCAAATTAATATTATATGATAATATAAAATCAATTGAATTACGTAATATTTCCGACGAATAAGAAAGTAGAATCGGCGATGGCCGAATACGTGACTTATTACCGAGGCCGGGATCGAATTCTGAAAAATGCGAGTTGAAATATTTGTTTCGGTCGCGAATTTAAATTGAACATTACGCGATGTATTTAATAAATATAATTGAAAGCAATTAAGATCGGTTCTCGAAAGCGGCTCTTTACCGTCTGTAATGAAAGCAATTTCATTACGTGATTTTCGTCGAACATAACATTTCCTTTCTATAGTACATTTGCTTTAAAATTATTGTTAAAAAAAATAGGCGCCAAAATAATACACGTACAAAAAATCATTATCATTTACAAAAATTAGCATAAAGAGCCTCTAAGAAGATTAAAAAGAGGACGATGAACTGGGCTATCAAAGTATTGTTATAACCATTTATTCTAAGAGACGTCCTACTTTTATGTTTTGTTTGGGGCGAAAATAACTTGAATTAACTTTAATCAATCAATTAAAGTTACGATTGTGTGAATACGGATGACGCAAGTGCGCTGGCAAAAAGCCTACGACCGAAATAAGCACTTTGAAGCTGGAATTTACAGCTTACTCGAATAACACCCATTTATCTTTTGTGAACTTGCCAAAGACGATACGATAGATTTGGCGCGAAATGGTTGCCTATCTTTAAAGGGGATAATAGCGTACACCGCTAACCTTTTATTTCCTTAGCGTGGCAGTGGCTTTAATCAGAGATTGTGTTAAAAGTTCCAAATATTTAGCGCATACTAGATAAACGTAACTGTTCGGGATTGATCTAAAGACAATTTAAAAGATACAAATGGATGAACAATAGACATTTAAAAAAAAATAAAAGGGACGATATCGAAACTTGGCATAGTAATTAAAAAGTTCGACTCGTATAGGAAATAGATGCTTCCGACTCTATGAACTTTACCGAAGTCCATAATCACCCCCAGTTCCGGCGGGTGGAAATTGCCGGCCGCGCAACAGATAAAAAAGGACGGTGTAGATAAAAAATAGCGGAAATAGACTTTCTGTAACAATTTCGGTAACGTCCGAATCGACACACCCACGCCTCAGATAACAATTTATGTCACTTTCTTTTCAAAAAATGAAAAATCACACCATATCATTAATACCTATTCTTTCCTCATCATGCTACTACAGCAAGATGTCAATTTTAACATGTTATCGCATTTAGTGAAAGATTTACGATATCGTCAGTTGAACGAACGCCGAACGAGTGTAGAGTTTTTTTTCCTTAAAAAGTTGTAGGATCATTATGCTAGCAGATAACTTTTAATATCATATTTATAGACGAAAAAAAAATTTCTATGAAAAACCCACATATTTTTCTTACATTACCGAAAATCCACAAAAAAAAGTCTTACATAAAACAATAAATTAGACAGATGTTTAGAATAAAGGTTTAAAATATTTACATCGTTATCTTGTCTTTTATTTTTTGTCATTCCAATGATATGAATCTAAATAGATAGGTAATACAAAAATAAATCAATACAGCAACAATCCTTCACAGTTCTTATCATTTCTCATTATACATTTATCATCTCTCATCATTGCTAATCATTTCATTTTTAAATTAACCTTTTTTATTTTCAACCAGCAGCGCAAAGGAAAGACGTGATTTTTATACTGCCATACAATTCGGAATGGAGGGTGACATACTCCTAGGCTACTTCTGACTCGGAAAATAACACAGATGACGACAAGGTCCGTATAAGAAATGGACAGATGAGAAAGGTAATAAAATCCTCACAAGCGTAGCCACAGGGGACAGTCTGGATCTAAAAGGTAGTAAACATGAACAAACGTTTACTAGTAATATTAATAAGCAGAGGTCTTGGGTTATAAAAATATTGTCAGGGTACTGTTACATGTAAAACTGTCATTCGTATGCATCTTTATTAGTATTCAAGACAATCAAAGTGATAGCATTTATTAAACTACATGTCTTATCACATTACACATCATTGAATACGTTAACGAGGCTGCGATAGTCACTTTGTTGTTTCAGTTGTTATAGAATGAGTCAGCTCCGTAGCGGAACGTCTTGAACCTTGTAGGCAATGCAACTTAGATATTCCTGCTTTTATTTTGGCCAGAGACTAAAAGTAAGCATTTAGACGTAGCCTAAAGGACGTCGATACAACTGTCGACCCCACAGCAATATTTCTGAGAACGCTGGGTTACCCTCTTTGATGGTTTACGATTTTCCCTGATAATCCTTTTTCCTCTCATTCTTGAACAGAACTTTATACCCTTTTAACACCATCGTCCCTAAACGTAAAAAGCACCGTAAATAACTAGACTTATTGCTATTTTCTTATTAACTTTATTGTCGGTCTATTAAAGTCTACCTACCAATCGATCGATTAGGCATGAAACTTCCATTGGTCGAATTTCGACTATATTCGATAATAGTGAGACTTAATCTGTAATGCGTAATTGGTTCCGGATAGGTATCGCCTCTCGGCTCAGAGACCGGAGATCGGAGACCTTGGGTCACACTGGTGTCAGGCGAAAGAGAAATCCGAGTCATTCCACGAATCCGTGACTTATTGTTTTTGCGCTGCCCGAGCGTTGATAAAAAAGGCAAACCGTTCACTGATAGAACTGATGTCGAAGGTACATATGCTCTGATTGACTTTGATGGAACGATGTTACCCTTTCAGTCCTAGATACTATAAAGCTTCGAGGTCCACAGAACATACTGTCCCATATAAAATATTCAACTAAAATTTAAACTTAATAAAATAGATACAAGTTTTTTTAAATATAATAACGTTTAATGTACTAGTAGAAATTTGTTATTGGATTTGCTCTCCGTTTAAAAGATCGCAGCGTAATAATAGTTTCAGCATAATAATTCACACGAATTGAGAACAATTTTTTTCTTCAAAGTTTGTTAATACAACGACATCCAAATTCAGGCTTTATCCTAATAACTTGTATCTATTTTATTTAGGGACAGTATGTTACATTTATCTTTATTTTATTCCTTCCTTCCTTCGTTATTTCTACCTAGGATAATTTTATTCTTCGAGATGTATGTATGTCAAGGAAGATAAGAAAATGGCGTCACGCGTGATCAATCCACAGTACATGCAGCACAGATTTATCGAAGCTCTATTGTTCACGGGACAAATTCTTCGTTATCACTAGCCCCCATTGTGAAAGTGGTGGAAATTTATCGTTTCCGTTATCATATCGGTTTGCACATAGTACAGACGTAGAAGGGGCGATGACTTGACACGAGTGAAATTGAAACGACGACGCTGTATGCCTATTCTAAATTCAAATATGTCATTATCGTTATTTGAATTTCATTGTTTTTGAAAATGTATATATTATTGTAACGTAAAATTGTCCCCAAGTTCGTTAAAAGTTATCAATAGATTTAACGAAAAAGAATACTAATTATTTAAATAAAAAAAAAATTACACTGTCACACAGGCTGTCGTCCGATCGAAATGCACTTATTTTTGACCTCGATTTATAGACGTTTGTTTCACCTCTAAAAATAAGTACCTACATTGAAATTTCTTTATGCTACGAATAGATTAAGCAAAGATTTTTTAAATGCTTCTCGCCAATTCTATAGTAAGAATTTATTAAAGCCATTATCCTAGTATAGTAATTTTCTATAAAGTTTACTTTCTTATTTAAAACAATTGTTACAAATCTGAATGTCTGAAAATGTTTCACTATTCCAGAGATCTGATGGAAAGAATTTTTTATCTATTAAAATAAGCTTAAAAAATTTTGAGGCTCGTTAAAATAGGAAAATTAAATCAAAATGTAATGAAATTAAAGTTCATAGCTTTGTTTTTTCTTAACCTCTATTAGTTTTCGGCGCTACCTATATATTTTTAGTTTTATAACGATATTATCACAAATGTTATGTTTATTATATAAAATATATTACGTTATCAATTCATCACGAAACTCATGTTCAATAAATTAGTTGAAATAAAAACTGCAGACGGTGTTATTTATTCTGAACTCGAGAAATGTAACATCGATCATTACCTGTTGTGGTTTATTTTAAATTGAGACCCAATAAAACTTAAAGTTCACGACTGAACAATTTATTCTGGCAGTCGTTTCATCGTTATATTCACTATTACTAACAATAAATAATGTATTGCTGGAAACACTTCCTGACGTCAAATGGATACAGATACATATAGGTGATACCAGTACGGTGTTCATGACTACATTTTTTTTATGTAGTAGGCTGACAAACGAGCAAGCGGTTCACCTGATGGTAAGCGATTACCGCCGCCCATGGA
>DWHO01003033.1:0-12500 GCA_018247575.1 Eurytides lysithous rurik | reverse complement strand
CGCTTTGAGGCCTTTCAGGCCCCCACCACTGCGCCCCTTTTGTCAAAAAGGGGGCAAGTAGTGGGCAGCGGTGCGGTACCGCTTGGGCGAGCGCTACCCAAGGGGAGTTCCCAAGCGGGACGACACCCGAGACTATATGTGGCACAGGCCTGCACAGACCACCACGCGATCCCATGCAGATTGGCGGTCTACTAATAATTTTTTTATTGTTTCTCAAATATGCAAGTTTCACGATGTTTTAATTTAAAACGAGCGCCCGACTCAGATTTTATGTACATATGAGTAATTAGTTTTTTTGAAAAATTTTGATGTACATATATAGTAAAGATTTCAATCATAGTATCCCGAATTTTTTTTTATCGTTTTCTGGCATTATAATATAATAGAAATGATATTATGTTTTAAACGATATACGATAATACATTTTCTTCGCCGAATCAAGTAATTCGTGTTACACAAGAAAGCTAAGTACGTCAACTATTCAACCACGTCCTATTCTGAAATACCACCTATTAAGAAATTGCTACCCGGATACGTAAGGGCCATGAACAGGTTTACTTTTGTATTCAACACATTCTAAATTCAATTGATTATTCGCTTAGCAAAAGTATTTCTAGTAGAATATATTTTTATATAATTTACGTAAATTTTATAAAGATTAAGTCATGTTTAATAATGTATTTTATTTTATGCCATATAGTTAAAAATGTAAATTAGTCGGAATATTGTTGAGAGATTGTACAAGAAAATATTTTAATTATTGTTAGTAAGCGGCTTTACAATCACTTTTCCAATATCCTGCTGAGAAAATGGATAGCTAATAGGCATCCGTACAGTGGGGCAAGTAATTTCCGCTAAACAGCAAAATAAATTCTGAACACTATTTTCACATGATATTATTGTAAAGGTATTGTTATACTTTTCTCTTCTTTTTCAGCTTCCGTTTCTCTCTTTTATATTATTTCATAATCAACTTTCCGCCGTTAATAAAGTCAATAAAAAGCGTCCTTTTCGGTATTTATTCATGACTTTCGATTTTCGTACCAAGATCTCATACTTTTCGAGATTCAAAATATATGTATAAAAATCATTTTTAAAAAATAAAGTTGAATGACGCGTTTAAATAAGATATCTAAAACACCTCTTTATAAAAATGTTAACATCCCTCTTTAGTTATAAGTTATGTTGAAATACTGAAAATAAAAAACCATAATTACAGTTAATATCACGTTCGTCTTCACATTCTTCACTACAGTTTCTTATGCGCGTCGTCATGCCTGTTGCTCTTAACTTTTATAGGTAAATAAACCTTATTTGCTATATTCAATGTTAATAGAAAAGTTATTATGGCTGTACGTATCAACTACTTTAATTTTTATTTAATCTCTAATTGCAAACTGAATAAACCATCAAAACAATTTACTTCAATTCAAAGCGGAGGAAAATAGGAATTTTAATATCTAATTTATTAGTCGAGATGACCCTCGTCAACCTGTCGGCAGATAATTATTTTTCAAGGCTCGATTGAAGCATCCACATCAATATTCGATTAAGGATTAAAAATGACTTTTAGTACTTTAATTTTTTGCATAACAAACTCTTGTTGGTTTTTTTTATTTCAGCATAATACATTTTTTGGATTATAATTTTTATGAAACTTCTGATATAAATAATAAGTCACGAAAAAATACCTTTACGTATTTTGTATGTATATGAATTCTAGTAATATGTCTTTCAATCTGGATACTTAAAAAAACAAAATGGTACACATACATACATATAATGAAAAATTAATTAAATTTTGAAAAAAAAGAAATATCTTGAATTCGCATTTTTTATGGAATATGCGGGCAAAGGAGCAAGCAGCTCACCTGATGGAAAGAAATAACCGCTGCTCATGGACATTTACAACGTCAAATCTTTTGTAAATGCGTTGCTGACCTTTAAGGTGGGAATTTTTGGAAGAGAGAAGCCGGTAAAGGAAGGGGGAGGGAGGGCCGCCAGCCACCTTACTCACCGGACAAAACGCAGAAGCACTTTGATTCAGAAATATATAAAATACGAGAAAACTATACCTTGACCCACGAGCATTTCCCCCACGTACACTAAAGAAGGGCTGATCACCCGATTGCCTGAAAATTAAGATGATCCATGCCTCGAATGGGCATGTAAAAAGTCAGCCCGGCTCAGAAGAGTCGTTGTTAAAACTAGAATGTCACCGCCTCTGCGCCTATTCTCTCTGGGGTCATGTCGGTTATCCGTCTTATCGGGCTATAAAAGTAAAGGAAGAGTAAGTGCACCTGTTTTTGACACAGGATATATCCCGTCTATCTCAAAATAAAAAAGAAGGATCATCTTCCAAAAATAAACCAAATTTAAGTTTACCGACAAATATATATACATATATTCGGCCTTTACGTCTATTGCACACGATTCATAAGTATATTGTCTGTGAGACAACATCTTTGGTACTCGGCACGCCAACGTCCACCATAGGATCGAAAAGAGAAATTTGCAGTGACAGGTGAAGAGCCACTCGCACTTTTTTCTGTCTCTTGTCAGCGAGTACTCCGAACTAAGCTTCGTCACATATTTTGTGACCATCTACAATACGTTTGTGCCATTCAGGTCTTTCTACCGCAAGCAAGGTGGTCAATTATAAAAGCCTTCATATCCCTCTTCGCGCATCCCACCCTCTGGCGTGCATCCAATACTCACCAAAGCAAAATACAGACCCTCCATACCAACTATATCAAAGGCTTTGTTAAGGTCAATGAACTCAACTAATGGGTAAGTTTCTAAGAGGGAGTATAAAGATCATATCCACAGTGGAGCGTTGAGGACGGAAACCACACTGGGACTCAGGATATGCGCGCTCTGCAAGCTTTTGGAGTCTAGGCCGAGATTTATCCAGTACCAGTTGGCAAAGTACAGTTCGCTTCGTTGAAGAGCGGCTTTATATGTACTATGTACGAAGCGCTTTGTCAGAATCTAAGAGCAGCTGTGCGTTTAGTGTCCAGCAGAGGCTGGTGTTCAACATTGTCTGCGAACCAGTCTTAGAATTTTACTCTGAAAAATCTCACTTTCTACTCTACTCTTCTACTCTTCGCTTAAATGTATACTAGTGTCAAATTCAGTTTGAACCATTCGCTCAAATTTTTTGCTTCTGCCGTATATTAAAAATTTCAACTTTCTTTTAACTGGCATTTTGGACAAACGAATCCTAATGTGAGTGAAGGCTAATCGTGAGTGGTCAGTGTCGCAATCCGTGCTATATAAAGAACGTATGGGTAGGATTTCATGCAGATCCTTTGTTCTGGAAAGTATCACATCTAGCTGATGCTAGTGACCAGATCATGGGTGTTTCCAGGAGACTTGTGGGACTTCCCTGTTACAATGCGCATGGCTTAGTGGGACATTTTTTGTCTACCAGGAGGTATACAAGATATCGATATCGGCCGTCTAGTTCCATACTAGTGCACTTTGCACCCAAAAAGTGCAGGCCAGTGTCGGGACGGAACGGCACCTTACTGGTCGGGGGCTACCCGGCTTAGAGCGGGCGGTAACCAAATAATAGACCTATGATAAGCCCTCCCACTATCTAAAGTGACCCATAGCATCCGCAATTTCGTCCATGGGACCTGGCTCATATCTAATAAACTTCCAATTCCCGTGTTAGTGATCACGCAGCAAGCTAATGTGGATGAAATGACTTGTCCACAGATACTATACCGCCTGAGAGGGAGTTAAGGAAACGCAGGGTTGCTGGCGACCTGTATTTTCATTTAAGCTTCGCTAGCTAAATCCACAGGAAAGGTGAACCAACACGTGTGGAGTCAGTCTGGCTATAGGAATCAGCGGCGTATTTCGGACCCTACTCGCGCCTAATGGAGATGCCGTACCGAGTTTGATATCGGAGTTTTCTTCTCCTAGTTAGGTTGCAAACCAATGCTCGTGGTGCACAACTGATCAAAAAGGATATCGGAAAATAGTAGGCAGGAAACCGGAGAGTGTTTGAAGAGTGAGATGGGAAAAAAGATGAACCGATATTGTTGTCGCAAAACATTAGGATGGCAACAATAAGAGCTGGGGGAGCCGGGGTCGCGTACCCGATACCTTTTTAAAATGGCACCCCCTGGACGCGACAAACATCAAACCGACGAATATTAATTATAAAGACACTTTTAACACTGTTGTATATATACTCGGTGTCTGGTTTTTGTTAAAAATTTCGATATTTTTATACTGCTGCCTAATTGCTTTTATTATCCCACACTAGATGTCTATGCTCATTATTGTAGAATCTATAAAAACAGAACGTGTTTAGATGAATTCAGTAAACCCAATCTGTGGCATAAATTTAAATAATCTTTATGTAAATCGGTTTTAGTTATCACACCATATATACTTTCGTATTGAGATTAATTTATGCCATGAAATAAAAGCACTTTCCACCCCATAACTGTCTTATACTTATCTAAGGAAGCAAGGAAGAGCAATTCCACCTCAGACTTTATTACGAAAGCGTTATCCACATGTCAAAATCGGTCCCGGCTTCTTGTCGACGACATCTAGCGGTGGCTTGAAGAAGTCGTTATAAAGAAGTCAATTTAATGTCACCGCCTCTGTGCCTTGTTTCACCGGTCGTGTCGGTTATCCGTCCCATTTGAGTATGAGAGTAAAAGAAAAAGTAAGGAAGAAAGTACACCTGTATCTGCGCAAACGCTTGCACACTATAATATATCCTGCGCACTTGGCCGATCTCTTGTAGATCGGCCGCCGTGTTCGGAATCGGTTGGGGAGACATTATTATTATTTATTATTTTATTATTCTGCCGCCTATAGTAATGTATAAGCGTAAAGGGCTTACACATTTTTGAAGGAAAAAAATAATCACGCATCTAGCGTATCTTGAAAATGAAGCACGGCTTTTTTCTTACTTCGTGCTCAACCACTTAAGATTTTTATATTTATTGAAAGTTTTATTAAAATTCAAAAGTGGATTAGGGCGGTTCCATTACGTTGCCAGTTATTCTGCCGCCAAGCAGTAATTTATAAGCGTAAAGGACTTACACATTTTTGAATGTCAATATTGATGAGCTCAGTGAATTCATGCCTTACGTGCCATAACACTGTGTTCTTACGTGTAAGCATGCCGCTAATCTTCAGCGCTTGATTTGTTCGGAAACAAAAGTATCACGCGACGCGCACATAGTGTACCTCGAAAATGACGCACGGATTTTTTTCTCACTTTGTGCTCAGCCACTTAGTGTTTTTATATTTATTATTATCTCACTCTATTTTAAATACATTTTTTAACAATTAGTATCAATGAAATCTAACAGAACACTTTTTACTGTACTAAGACATTTTTCGATTTATCTTCAGAATTGAAGTTAAAATAAGAATTTCATCGCTATTAGACCCAACTTGCGACCACTCTTTGCAAGAATCATCAATATATTAGTTGGTAATTGACGACAAATCGCTTCATAGTTACAAGAAAAAAAAATTGAGAACCGGTGGAAAATTTCAATCGTCGTGTTTTTTGAACTCATTTTAAAAAATTGAACATTTTCCCATAATAGTACTTATGGCCAACCTACTTATAACTTACAATTTTTTTTTATATTCAAGTGCGTATTAGTGTCGATGTTTTCTATTTCAAAAGATTTCTAATAGTAAATCCAGATACAACAGGTGTTCTCTTATTACAAAAACAGTGACAGTAAAGGTAACAAGATTATATAGTATATATTTTTTTTTCTTTGTGAGAAAGTCTCTAATATTAAATATCCATCCTTTGTGTCCCGAAATAAGAATACTGTCGACTGGCTCTATACCTTATTTCATTAAGCCAGTCCCTAACATCTGTTGCTTTGAAACTTGACGCTTTTGTTTCAACTTTCTTTGGCAAACACAGAGAGTGGAATTACGAAACAGGTGACTTTTTTATGAAACTGAACTTTTTATGGGCTGCTACAACATTTGTATAGACATCTATCGTTTATCGATACCAATGACACTTTATAGAACTTATATCATACTAGAGTAGCAAGATTAAAGGCGTACTCAGTTATCACTGTCAAAAAAAGTTATATTAGTTGTATTTGTAATCTCTCATTTGCAATCCCAGTTATTTTGACTCCGGCAACAATTCAAACTGTATGTTACTGCAACTAAGATACCTAAATCATAATATTCTGGCAACTTGGTCTACTCAGAGGACGTAAGTTTAGTTGTGCTAATTAATTAATGGCTCAAGCGGTAACTCGATTACAGTTCGACTTATGTTGGGCTTTGTTCGCTTGTCGTTGAGGAATTTGCGCTTCCGCGTACGAGAGGAGTTTATTGGAAAACTTGGATAAAAAATATATATATTACCGACGTTTGCAATATTAATTATTTATTAATTTCTTATAATAGTAAACAACGAAGAAACAAAAAAAGATGCAGTAAAGGTACTATATGCGTTTAAAGTTAGGTAACTAGTTGAGCTTCAAGTGTTCAGTGAAGACACAAATAAAAACGACACAAAATTTCGACTCAATTCATCAATTTCGTAACGGATACGCGATATAAAGTTAGCACGTTAATAAAACGCAGGAAATTTATTTTTATTGTAAAAGTTTTAAAATCGTTGCAAGAGACAAGCTATAACCGCCGTGATAAGTTTATCTCCGGAAGAGAACCACTAGATTTATAGCCATGTAGTTTCCAAGGTTTTTACAAAATCATAATGTCGCGTTCACATTTCAATGGGCACGAATTAAAGTGTTAATTTAATGAAATCTGTTTGGTGTTATATATCAGTAGTCTTTATTAAAGGAAAAATGATAACTGAGACTTCGAAATTGCGGTATTATGGTCGAAGGTATAGATTTCTATCTTATTTATCTACAAATTAAATATTCTTCTCAATTTTATGTTCTTTTCCTTGTTTTTTGTCTCATACCCAGTGACAAAGCTTAAAAAATTGTGAAACAAATCAAAGGTAAAAGATAGACTTTTTTAATTTTGTTTAACGTGCGTTTTTCTAAGCACAACATTAACCATAAAGATGTGTTTGATTAATACATACAATCAAATGCATTGGTTGCGTACATTAGATATTTTTATTTTAAATTTCCTATTAAAAAGTGATAAAACAAAAAATAGTGCAATTTCAATGCAGGTATTGAACAATTTTACCAGGAAAAAGTACCAGACCCTGCGCAAACAGGCACAGGTGGCACACAGCAACACCATGTTCGAAATCAATTATTCGATAGTTGGTCATGAATTTGTTTGCAAATTCCGCTTAAAATTACTTTTCCGTATAGCAAAGCGTGTAGTTAGTAAAATTCGTTTCAATCAGAATTTTATGAAAAAAATATTCCAGTGATTGAAATGGACTTTTTGCACTTATTTGCATTTACTACGGGTCATAAATTCTGTCACACAATGAAAAACTTATGAATTTCGAACCTGGCTACAAATATTCGTTGAATTTCGAAAGTTATATAAAAATAAAAAATAAAATTGTGCGCTTATTTATTTTTAAATATGGAGTGGACGCTTCGTTGAAGAAAAATCGAGTTGTGATTATCGCGTTGCATCGGTGCACTACACGTCAATCACTATTTGAACTACTGAAAAATTTGAATACAATCAACCAAAAGTTTCGTTTATCGCGCCATTAAACGATAAAATGAAGATTTAAGTGTAGAAGACAGAAAAAAGTGGTCGCACTGTTAAGACTCTAGCCTTAGTGATAAAAGCTTTGAAGGCGCGAATCCAATAAACAGAAACTTTTGGCCCTTCAGATGGGATTAGGCAAATAGAACCATTGTGAGAAGTGTTAAATGGATACTTAGATGATGGACTTATGAGATGGACATGAAACTGAAAAGACCTCGCGTTTTATCGAAACAGTGCGCGGAAAAAGATCGGCGTGATCAATTATTTATTTTTTTGGATGAAAAAATTTTACGTTTGCATTATGAAACAAAAAGTTTTAGTGATATGGTGATATATAAAAGTTATAAATTTCACTAAATAATTTTATTCTACGCTATCTTTACATAACTTACAGTGCAGTGGGGTGTACTAAATTTATATCTGTTAAGAAGTTATCCAAAATCTGTCGGTGCAAGGTCTAATCAGGGTTGAAAGCTGTTGCTAAAGATGAAATAAAAATTAAATATCACTTAAACTTTAAATTAGACCTTGTTGACTTTAGTTTCCGAGAACTCATTGCTACCACGACGGAATTTATATTTCATAATTAGTCATATTTTCAATTTTTCCGTACTGACGACAAATATTAATTCAGAATATAATTTTGTTGTGGTGATGACTAAAACGAAATTGAATATTTCTACTTCGTAAACTCACAGCTTCGTCACTATATTATATATATTTTCAATAAATAAACACATTTCTATTTGTTATGATAAGTAGCAGTAACAAAAGCAGTAACTCGTCACAAAATATCGAAATTGTAAAAGTGAACAACACAAAGAAAATTTCATAACACTATACACAATAGATTTACTAATACTCTCCGACGTTACTTGGTGAAAATGTAATACGTGATAAGTTAGCTCGACTTAGTACAATGGGAACTTTTGTGAAGCAATAAGCAGCCGTGCCATTGAATAAGATAATCTTAAAACAGCTAATATAAATTAAACACCATAATACATTTGGTGTAATGAACGTTCTATCAACCTAAGTACAAATCAATATAGAAATATAGAAAGGACTGAGGAATACCAGCAACAATTAAATACTTTGTATTTAAAATATAAAAATTCAGAATGCGTAAAAATAATAATATCTCGCACATAAATCGTACTACTAGTTTACAACAACTGTAGTAAGTTCAACATCTATGCGTTAGTCTTGTTATTCCTTCCTTCTCTCTTTCCCGAGTTAAAACTTTCGTCCCCAGAGTTAAAAAAATAAAAAAATGCCTTGACCGACTTTTAGCTTTTAATTAAATAAGCTTTAACACAAACTCAAAATGATACATCAAATTTTCTGAGTAGCTCAATTAATGTCACGCGAGGGAATTTTTAAAGCTAGAGTATATAACTTTCATTTAAATTTTTATGTAACATATCATTAAGAATTCTTAGATAAAAATATAAAACTGTTGCAGTTTTCAGTCAAATCAATCGATTCTTTTTAGGTTCAGTTCGATCAAAAATCTGAAAATAACTTTTGTTCTATACAATTTTTTAACTTTCATTTAAAACTTTTAATATTTTTTTTTCGCAAATTTTCACGAACAATTTTTATCACGATTCTTATCGCAAAAATATTACTAATAACGATTATACTACCGATTTTATTAATTTTATTAATTGAAGACTGACCGATAAGTCAACGCATTTCTTTCAGCAATTAAAATTTATATTAGCATTATGTTTCGAAGCGGTGGAAAAGTTTTTTTTTTGTATATAAATGGCAAACCAATTTATTTTCTTCTATACTTTAAAATATAGAACAATCTAAAATGGTTTTCAATATATTACCTGCCATCTTTTTCTTCGATATTTGTTTCTTGCACCTAATATTTATTTCACTCGTGTAGTTAAATTGTGTACCAAAGTCAAAAACTACAACAAAAATATTAGCTGGAGGGTTTCTACAGAGTTATATAATGCACTGAAATGAGCAATTTGCATCAAATTATCCTCTGCGGTTTAGGCTGTGTGTACTAAATAGTTTCTATTTCAACAATGAAATAATTGAAACACTAAAACTGAACGCGTGGTCACATTACGATTAGATGCTTTTATGGAACCAGTTGGTCATACAGTATAATTTACCAGTAAATTTATCCGTCTTTTGTTTGCTGTGTGCAGTTTAAAGAACAAAGAGTTTTATTTTCCCATTTTTGTTTATAAAGGTACAAATTCTTAAAATTGAGATGAAATCAAAATACTCAGGAATGTTTTTATCATATCGATGTACGTAAAACAAACACAACATACGTTTTAATATTAAAAGTTTGAAAATTCTCACAGGCCGGAAAGTTTTTAACCGCCGCCAATATTACTTTTAAATTTTATCCCTAGACTGAATAATGCTTTGTGTTGCGGAAATTGAAAGCGGTCTTAGTTTTTTCTTTTTTGTATTAAGTTGCTTTTGCTTTTAAAGTTCTTTTGCTAATTCATTATTGATAATTAAAGACCATTCCTAGGGATATAAAAATATAAAAGTGTGATTGTTTTTGTGGCCTTTTGTCACGCAGCAAGGAGGCAAGGTGCCGATTTTTTTTATAAGGATAGGCATAAATGATTTTTTGGAACGGAGGATACATAATTATTTGTTAAACTAGAATATTTTGAAAAAAGAAACAAAAATCAAATACCATATCCAATTTGCACTGCATTATGAATGATATTTCAGTAATATGTAATTATAACATTCGTTTCTAATTTAATGTAGGAGTTAATACAATCTAAAAGAATAACTCTAAAGTGAGACTTGTAAAAAAATTGATGTGTATGCCAATATATACAATTTATCTTTCCCTATTAATGAAATTGATGTTTTTGTCTTTTATTTCAAAATAAACTTATTTCCGTGAATATTCGATAACATCTGAAAACAAAATAAGCATTTTTTAAATTTTTTCCTACCTTCCTATTTGTCTGAAATAATTTGCGAAACTGTTAAAACGATCCCGACGGTATTTTAACTTACATCGACACTGTCTTAATTGTGTAAACGTTACCTTGTCTAATGCTGGTCAACTGGTGCTTTTCGATGTAACCAGAGTGCTAGCGATGGTGGTAATAATAATATTATTGAAAGATTGACAAATTAAAATCAAGAAAAAAATATATAAGTCGGTACAATCGCGTCGGCCGGCTATTCTTGCTCGGGACGGTTGTAATTATTGTGAAATTGTTCGGAATTAATAATTGTGTAGAATCTATAATAGTTGTCGCTGTGGTTTAAACATAGTTTTGATTAAGTGAAGTAATATAAAGTTAGGTCAATCACCACTTGTATTTTTAAAATAAAACCGCTTCTGTTAACAAATAATACGGTATTCCAAACTTTAATTGAATTTAAAGTAATGCAAAAAAGTTTCTCCCTGCGTGGATATAATAAAGAGCTCGTAAAGGAAAGGTGTTAATAATACGCATCTGAAACTCGCAAGAACAAAGTAAAAAGTATGATCTTTAGTTTACAAGCAAAGTCATCTGGTGTTAATTTTTTTTAATTTTCAGTGAGCCCGTTAGACTTGTTGTGGTGTTACCACTATACGATCTTTAAAGGGACCTGCAGACTCAAGGGTGGTCTTAGCTACTGCTTCACGCAACCGCAGTATAGGCAGATCTTACAGTGGTTCAGTCACGCAGCTGTCCCCGCTACTGCATACACTGGTTCAAATATCAGATAACGTCACGTCACAGAAAAACGGCGTGAAGTGGAATTGTTTTGTCAGGTGAGGGAGGTGGCCGGTAACCCATACCGCCCCTTCTCTACCTCTTCCCAGGTCCATGCCTCCATTCCTTCTACCCCTCCCGCTCCCACTCTCCTCTTTCCTCCATCTCACTCCTCTTTCCTCCATCTCACTCCTCTTTCCTCCCTCAAAAATTCGCCTCATTAAAGGCTGGCAACGCATTTGTAAAAATATCAAAGGGCGGCGATGATCGCTTACCATCAGTTGAAGCATTTGTCAGCATACCCCATAAAAAATCTATACATGTAAAAGTGACAAGACGACGAGATTAGATATCCTCCTCATGTTGCGAAAACGTTGTAGTGATGTCCAAGGAAATCTTTCAGTTTTAACTAATTTGAAATTTGACCTCCTTCTAGCATAGTTACGACAATATATTCGCTCTCCTTTAGTAACTTTTACTATGGAATATGCAGATCGCGGATTCACAGTGAAGAATTCTCTAGCATCATTGGTACTTGTACCTCTTGAAATAGGGTTTCAAATGTTGTTTTTATTACAAAAATAGGAAAGGGGTGAGGTGAACCTTAGATCTTTTCAAGTACTTAATTAAAAATAAGAGCGACTAAAAAGAACAATGCAACTCGCAGGTTATCTAAAGTCAAAATCGATTGAATTCAGTCTTTTTTACGACGTTAGAGCCATTCAGCTGTTTCTGCTGTTTAATGGGCCGGCTCGTGACTAACCTCACAGTAAATCGGCGTAAAGTGGAAGTGTCATCACTTCCACGTTTCTTCCGGTGAGTGAAGTGGCAGGTGGGCCACTCCTTTCACTCCTCTTCCCCCTCTCTCACTCCCTTCCCTATCTCTTCCTTCATCCCATCCCCACTTCTGCTCGCTCTCTCCTCCTTCAAAAACGGGCGGCGGTGATCACTTACCATCAGATGAACCGCTTGCTCGTATATCAGCCTACTCCATAAAAAAAAGAAAAAAAATACTGCCCCTACAGGAAGATACTACACCTAATTCTGTTTTTACTCGGTGTTTTTTACACGGTTTTGATATAACACGGTTTGAAAATAAAATATTTTTAA
>DWHO01003032.1:0-12502 GCA_018247575.1 Eurytides lysithous rurik | reverse complement strand
AATCATTAGACGTCAAAAAGCGATTGTAAACCAATCCAATTTTGAATAAAGTATTTTGACTTTGACTTTGACTATTAGGCGACCGCTAGTTTTTATAAAAACGCTATTATGAATTTTATGTATATAAAGTTTACAATAATGTTTTTACGATAACATATCTAGAACTAATTAACCCGTCCGAAACAATTCATACAATGACTATACCCGATGACATATCTGGAACTAAATAAATAAATAAATATAATAGTAACAGTCTATATACGTCCAACTGCTAGGTACAGGCCTTCCCTACGCAGAAAGTATACAGGACAGTACAGGGCCCCATTGCGGATTGGCAGACTTCAGATATTTAGATTTTTTATTGTTTCTTAAATATGCAGGTTTCCTCACGATGTTTTACTTCACCGTTGAGCACGTAGTAAATCAGCACTTTAAATTGTTAATTAAATTGACACTTAAATTTGATGGCCGTTTGGCGCAGAGAGCTAGCCTATTGGCTTCGGACTCACAGGTCGAGGGCGATTTCCACCCGGGACAATTTATTGTATGAACTATAGATAATTGTTTCGGATCTGGGTATTTGTCCGCGTGAAATTTATGTGTGTAAAACTTATGAAATTTATGTGTGTAATTGATATTGAAAATTGAATTGTAAATGAACAAATTTGTTGGTGCTGGCACTGGGATTTGTCAAAAATGAGCGCCCGGACAGAGCTATTGCGACTTAAGTGTATTCTTTAGTGTCACGGCACTACTGTTCCATACTCGCTAGCGTATAAAAATAATCAGTCCAATCCACAAAATATCCAGTACACTTACCTCCGTGTTGTCGTCATCGTCGTTAGGCACGTCTCCATCCGAGCTGTCGTCGTCCAAGTCCTTGCCGATTGTGTCTTTTGGCTCCGGCACGATTTCCTCGCCTTCCTCTTCATCGTCGGCCGCCACACGTCGCTTCCTCTCCTTCTCTGACGACCACACAACACCACAATTGGCCTTGGCCTGCTTCCGTACAGTTGTGAACATCTCCGTGAAGAACTTGTTCTGCATGTGCTTGATTATCTGTTGGGGTTTGACGGCGTACAACGTTTTGTACTGCGTATGCGGTAGGAAAGTGAAGCGCATAGTTGTCTCCAGCTGCCGCTGTGGGCTTGTGACTACTTTGCACTGCACGTCTATTTTCTCCAATACGTCCGCGACGGTGACTCTGTTCAGTTTCTGCCTGAGCCTCTCGGCTTTTTTGTTCAGGTCGGAGAGATCTTGACGGAACGGTATATCCATATTGGGCGTTTTGAGCTTCGCGGAGGCCGTCATTAGGATTTCTCTCAGACGCGGTATGCCCAGAGTCACGTTCATGTCGCCTCTTCCGGCGAAGTGGAAAGTGTTCAATGTCATCTGGGTTGAGGGTTCGCCGATCGATTGGGCGGCCAGTAATCCCACGGGTTCGCCTGGAGCGGCCATCGAGGCTAAGTACTTAGCATTCATCACGTCCACGAATTTAGCACTTTCCGTAAATCCGTCGTAAGAGGAGACTGGTCTGTTTTTCAAATAGCCCTGTATGAGGGCATCTAATTGTTCATTTATCACGCCGAATCTGTACTCCGGTGAAAATTTACTCGGAATGGGATCAGGGCATTGTTTCCGAGAGTACTCTTCCCTTTCCTCCTCACTCAGCGAACGCCATTTCTGCTCCAGCTCCCAATAAAAAGGATCCCTCGTTTCATCTGTCGGTTTTTCGTCTAAAACAATGTCTTTTTTCGCTAATCTTGAAAACTGGGCGAAAGGACTCATGCGGACTTTTTCAAATGGACTGCCATTCTTTTTCTTCCATTTCTTCAGAGACTTTTGCGACTTGAGAATCTCCTTTACGTTTTCGCCATTTTTGAGCTTGTCTATTGTAGACTTTGTGACGACGGCATTTGAATTGATGTCAAGGAATTCGAATTGGTTTTTCTTTAGAAACTGGCACTTTAAAACGTCAAGTCCGTCCTCTCCGTAAGCTAGCTGTATCACACTGCCGTCCGCGTCTCTGACAGTATGATCGTATGCTACGCTCAAACCTTCCAAATGCTTTATCAAACACCTCTGCAAATAACCGGATCGACTTGTTTTAACAGCTGTATCAATGAGACCCTCGCGACCTGCCATACAGTGAAAAAAGAATTCTTGAGGCTGTATTCCCGTCATGAACCTCCCATCAATAAATCCACCAGCCCTAGGCGAGGTCTCATACGGAAGAAAACTCGGTAGAGAGCGCCCCGATATCATAAGAGGCGGTCGCTTTCCTTCCAGTTCTATTTGACCAAGCAAACAGGAAATCTGCATAGTGTTGACCGTCGATCCTTTGGCACCGGACTGCACCATCAGCTGTAGGTTATTGTAAGGAAACTTTTCCAAAAGGCCTTCGGTTAAACAAACCGTATTGATTTTGTTTGTGTACGAATCCAGTGTGCTTTTGTAGTGTCGGTCCAAATTGGTCCTAAATTTGGGGTCTTTGATAAGCATTTCGCCTATAGTGTCTTTAAGTTTATCCTCGTCGACGTCTGCGGGGAGTTCGGTTGCTTTGGCCGCTGCCGCTCGACCGACTTGTCGCACTAAACACACGAATGCGTCGCGTTTTTTGTCAGCCTCTTCTGTGACTAAAATATCTTTAACGCCAAGCGTGAAGCCTATCCACTGAAGGTAGAAGGTAAACACTTTGGAAAACGAGCTCAGTAAGGCGCTTGAACTGTCGCCCCCATATAATTCATACATGCAGTGTACTAAGCCGTATGGTGTAGCACCATAATGAGTCTTGTCCAAGACGCCGCTAAGCAGTTCGCCCTTACGAATAACAACTTCAGCTTCCGACATGGTATTTGAATCTTGAAAGGGAGTTCCACCAGCATTCCAGGGCCTGGGCGTCTCTTTTTGCCATGCTTTCGAGGTAATTTTTGCCTTTCCTGACAAAGTGAGGTAAGGCTTGCCTTTAGGTATGCTATTAATGATTATGGTGGACAGAATCTGTTTACCAGACCAAAGCGTTACTGGTTTTAATATAGTAGGCGGCAACAACTTAATTTCGCCCTTATGGTTAGGTAAGGCTTGAAAAACCAACTGTTGATAGTCAGACTTAGTGAAGAATGCACCTCTTATTGACATTTTTACACCTGATATAACATGATCTTGAATCAAGCCACTTAATGGTGTTCCATCTTTTGGTACAAGATACTGTTGCTTAACTGACATTATATTATATGCTTCACTTCTCGCTAATTCATTTTGTGGGAAATGGGCATTCATTTCATCACCGTCAAAATCAGCATTGTAAGATTTACAGTTCGCGTAATGTAGCCTAAGAGTCTTTTCTCCTTTCAAAATTCTTGCTCTGTGAGCCATCATACTGGGTTTATGGAGGGATGGCTGACGGTTTAGTATCAATACATCCCCATTAACAAGGTGCCTATGAACTATTTTTAAGCCCGATGTCTTGTATTCATCGGGTGTTAAGAGCCTTTTTGCAAGACTCTTTCTCTTTTCTATTGAGTCTGGGGGTATCCTAATTACTCTACCATTTTTTACTTCAATTTTTTCAGCCCCTGGATGTTTGTTTGGTCCATTAATAACCATTTTCCTCAGTTCATCTACATTCCACTCTGTAACTGGAACAGGATAAGTTAATTTAGTTGCAAATGCATCAGGTATCCCTATTTCATCAATGTCAACATTGGGGTCAGGAGTAATAACTGAACGAGCCGCAAAATTTACCCTTTTTCCCATCATATGCATTCTTATAACTCCAGTTTTTTTCTCCAAAATCTGCTTCAAACCCTGACTCGAAACACCTTGTCCTTCGCAGCTAAGAAGGTGATTTATCTGTTTCTGAAGTTCTTGCCAGATGGTGTGCAGTTTTTCTGGGGCTGACTTCCCCATTACACTTTCATAAGCTTGTCTTGGTTGAGGTTCTTGACCATCTATAGCCTTCTGCTGATCTGAGGCTGAAAGGATTTGTAATACAGCTCTGGCACTATAAGAACACTGTAGTATGCTCTTGTAAACATTTGTTTGTGGATGCTCAATCAATTCTCCATGTAAAACATTACAAGGTCTGACACATGGTGGCAAAACCGGCACTAACTGCATGAAAAACACATCTGTTAGCTGTTGCATATGTGAATTCTTCAAAACGGGTATACAATATGACAAAAGTTCTTCATCATTTTGTGTAATTGAATTGCAGTAACGTCTTATTTCATCCGGCATCAGTATTTTTATACCCTTTCCATCTTCTGATGTCATGTTGTACATAATTTTATTGTCTGAAGTAGTCACTTTTATTAGTTTACTCTTACAATAAATACAAGTTTTAGATACATTCATAGCTCGGAAATAATTATTAATAATTTTTCCTCTTAATTTATCAGTATTTTTGCTATGAAAAGTTTCAACCACCGCATCTTTCTTCTTCAATAGTTTTTGATATTTTCTTATAACTTTGTGAGGTTTTTCAGGAGAGCTATTGCTGTTGAAGTTTTTAAAATCACCTATAAATGTTTCTAAGTCCAAAGCTGCTGTGATATGTCCTGCATCAATTAACTGCAACTGAAGTTTCAAAATGGTTTTCATCCTCTGATCCATTTGAATTTTGAAACATTTTAAGCAACTGATGCGAAATAGAGTATATATAGTTTTTATAAATAATGGATTTACTACAACTAAAGGTAGTTCAATATGTCCGAAATGCCCTGGACAATGTAAGAGGGAGTTGGAGCAAGTGGCACAATTATCATTCCTGTCTCTTGTAGGACCCAACGCAGAATCATATAGACCGCCCTTTGTTGCATTGCCCATAGCGTCAAAAGAAACTAAATTTGTTATCTTCAAAACACTTAATTTTCTAACATCTTCGTCGCTAAACATTAAGAATTGTACTTCATCGGGATCCACTGGGGTTAACCCAGTTAGAACTGACGTAAAGGCAGTGTTTGATGCCATTCTGAAAGTGAAAAAAAAGAGATAGATAACCTGCTAGAAATGTTGATCTAAATCTTACATATTTTTATTTAATAATACTACCTTGATACTGGGTATTGAAATACGATATTTCAATTTAATCAAAAGATTATCATTTTATTTCCTGGTTGTTTTACAAACCAATTTTTATTATTTCATTTTTTAATAACACAATAAATTACTAGTTATTGCAAAAAAATAATGTGTCAAAAGCACATGGAAAATATTTGGCAGATAAAACAAGTGCTTACACATTAACAGACGATACAATTACAACAGATAGCTTATTTATTATAGAGATAGATTACAAAGGTGTATATAAAATTTTAATTAAAATAATTATTTTTCATTAAGTCTTTGTTACTTTATATATTACTATTATTATAAAAAATAAAAAAAAAAATTAACCCCAATACAAAAAAGTTTAAATATTTGCTACTGCAACTTTTTTCGAAACTTTCTCCAGTATTTTTCTTTTTTATCTGTAACATCTAAGATGGGTCAGTCAACATGGCGGCCCAAGATGAAGTTGACGTATGTGAAAGTTGGGAGGACATGGACGATATTGGCGTAAGTTTTACTGGGATAACAACTGCTAAGACTATGACATCATCGCGCTGGTTATCAGCGAGGTGTTTGCAAAAATGTTTCTCTGTTTCAGTTGGACAACAAGATCAAACTGATGTCCAGTGTTCCTGCCCCCGTAAAAACTTCATTGAAAAGTTGCAAGGTTACTAACGTAATAGTAGAGGAGAACGCGTGTATCGGATCTCAGTGCATGATGCCGGAGCCATCTATTCGTATACTGAAACGGCCATCATCACTGGCGAATGACCAGCTAAACGGGGAGAGTCGTGCGCGCCCTGTAAAGACGCTTGAACAAAGGCAAAAAGAATATGAACAAGCTCGTTTGCGTATATTAGGTGAAGCTCGTAGCCCCGAGGATGTTGTTGACGATAAGTATGTTATTTTTGTTTTGTATATTAACTGGTATCTTTTGCCTAACTGGTTTTAAATGAAGCTACTTATTGCTGATATTTTCGTATCAATTAATTTAACATTAAAATATTTGTGGTGTTGATATTATTATTGATATTAACACCATTGTTTCAATTAATTAATCAGCCAGTTTGTATAAGGGTCAGATGGTATTGGAAAGTAGTTTATATATATTGAATTAATTTAATTGAAATATGTTCATATTGTATTTCCAAATTAATGTCAAAATCTATTTACAGCTTATAGATAAGAACTTAAATCAGTTTGTAGATTTGTCTATAAAATAGTACCTTATTACCTTACCTTGATTAATATATCTGCTGTGTTTTGAAAATGCTTCAATTTATATTTAACTTTTTCAGTTTGACACGAGTGCAAGGAAAGCTCCAAGCAAACAACATAAATGACACTCAAAACACTGGAAGGACAAAAAACAATTATCATAACGACAGCAATGCCAAAGGTAAAGAACGAAAAGTTCTGGCCCGACTGCCACCTGGAGCCACGGCCTCTGGAATATTTCCATCACCCCCACCCCCTGGTGTTCTTGTCATTCGGACACCGCGAGGACCAGATGGTACCAAAGGTTTTATCAGGAGGTAGCACTAGCCTTTAGCATTAAGGTGTTGACAGTATCATTTAATTCCTTAAGTATCCATCCATGAGACTCACCATGAATATGTCTTTGAAGTATCACATAAAAATTGTTTTTTAATACTAATGTTGTGTTCGGAAATTGTTTTGTATTTCCTAAATTGTTTGTCTGTTGGTATATATTGGCGCTGGTAAGCAAAATACTGCATTTTTAACCAGCAAAACCAAAACACAGATATTTTCATCAGACACTCAATCAACTTGATTTAATTTACTCATTTCAACAATGTAATAAAAAAATGTCTCCATGTGTCATTTACTATGTTTTTGGTTTCCAGCGTCGATATACACATATAATATTTTCAATTACCTGGCAAAAAAGATATTTTAGAACTAAAAAAAATTGTGTTTAATCCTTTGTTTGTAAAGGCTAAAGAAGTATCTAAAGCTATCACTAAGTACTACTAATATTTTAAGCATTTATTCATTTTTCAATAAAAAGAATCCATAGACAATGTTGTAGATATAGCATGTTTTTATTTATTTATAGAAATAGCAAACAATTTAGAGACTATAAAGCAAAATATGTTTAGTAAACTAAGAGTGCTTATTTGGGGAACAAAAATGTTGTAAAGTTACAATATATTAATATGTAACATTCTAGCCATTGAAATAGTTGTCTAGATAAATGTTGAAATCGGATTTTTCACAAATTGATTCAATGTGCCAGGACTTATGTTAAGTATTATTGCAATTGATCCCATTCATAAGTATTCAATCAATATATAATGGTCTACAATAAAATTGCCTTGAACTTGAGTGGTTTGTAAATAGGTATCTTTAGTACCCATAAATATTTATTTAGTTTACTGACAATATGAATAATTTACATTAAGGCAATATGTAACTTTCTTTTTTCTCTCTCTATGAATGTATTTTCATAGCGTGGCATTTCAGCAACATACAAAATCCAATTCTGTGCTTTCATGGTTATTTACAGTGGAGTGTTTGGAAAATTAACACATAGATTTAGTTTAAAATTTTATTGGGTTCCGAGATGCTTGTGAAAAATTACTAGTTTCATTGTTTGTAATTGCTCAAACTTGGAAAAGCTTTTAATGTTATTGTACCTTTAATCAGTTTGTATAAGTTTATAAAGAAATGTGAAATTTTTTATGTGAACCAATCACATTAGAGTGAGACACAGGAGATGGAAGTAAATTTGGTTTTGGTGCAGAATAGTGTTTCGGCTTTTGTTTCACTTATATTTATTAGATTTAGAATGATTTATAAGTCAATAAGCATTTCTAGTTAGGATAATGGACTTTTGTTTTCAAAATGAAAGTTGACTGTTCCTGAAAAGAAGGACCTCTATAAGGTATTATCAGATACTTCTGAGACTAGGATTCTGATAAATGTAAATGAACAAAGCCTACTTATACTGTTTATAACTAAGAGAATTCTAAGGATTGTGATATAGTAAATAATAGTCTTATTGCAAGCCTTATCTGTTCTAATCTTCCTGTAGGTGATGTTATGAGAATTACAACTATTTATATAGCTTTACTGTTATTATACACAAAACATTGTTTATATTGTATATGCCGATTATACACCATATATAAGGAATTTACCATTGGAAAATATAACTTCTCGAACTGTACAATTGTAAAATCAAATTGACAAACAATTTTGTGTTGCTTCCTTTATTTACTAAGCTTCGCTGGCAATTATTTTAGACAGTTGCAATGATTTTATTGTATTTGATATTTGCAAAAATCAATTGAACACCTGCTAACACATGTGAATGTTTTGCAAAATGTTTCAAATCAATACCAAAGAAGTTATTTCTGTCAATTCACATTTTGCATTTTGTTTAAATAGTACTATAATCAGCATACACAAAGTTGCAATGTTTTGTATTGTCTTAGCAATGCATTTATACTTATAAATGAGAGATCGCACAGGACACTTAGCAAATGAAATGCTTTTATCTGTCAAACTATTTTAACATATCTTATGTCAACAACATATGATATTCCAAAGATTTAAAAAAAATCATCAGATTACAATTTTCGGTTTGCTTTTATTATGTGGCAACAGATGTAGCCCACTTTATTAAATGAGGAGCTTAAAATGTTGGAAATATTATTACATACCTATTTTTGTAAATAGGAGTTCAAATTTATATCTTAATGATGACTCGAAAATATATTTTTACATCATGACCATTTTTAAAACTATTACTTGTAAATATTGAAAGCAATGTAAGCACATTATATGTTAAGTTTTGTTATAGATGTTAGTACTTCCATTCTGTGAAAGTTTTCTGTAATAAATTTTTATTTTAGGGAAAATTTCAGATATTGTAGGCATATTTTATTGATTATTAGTACGGCTCAGTGTAGGCAAATATATAAAGGAATTTGTGCCAACATTATAAATTATTTGGCGAGTTGAAATTTAATTACAGTAATCCGTAATAATAATACGGTACTTTTATAATTAATTTTCATATTATCCCATATAATACTTCTACAACGCGTTTTCATATAACTCGGAACCAATCTACCGTGTTATAAGGGGATTACTGTAGTTTAATTTTTTTTTTAAATGACAAATTAACAGTCTTCACTTTGCCAACTTTTGAAATTGTCAAATTACTTATACAGTACTTTATTACGATTAGTAGTACCATTCTTTTAAGCATGCACGAGTTGTGTATTATGTTGTATTTACGTGGTATGTATGATTATGGATTTGTCGTTTTGTATTTTTAAATTTGGCCGTGCTAACTTTTGAATCTTATGATGTTTGGTTACGTCATGTTATGCTTAAGTTTTTGTGCCAATATCGAATTGACGGGTTACCGCCAAATCTTTTGAAGGTGCCATCGATGTGGCATTAATCATACAGTTATCGTTACTAAGAATAAAATTGAAAGTGTCGCTTGTCAATTGCAATTTCTATCGTGTTCTGTAAACTGGGCCGTGAAATTTGTATATAAATGTTTTTAATAAATGAGACAAATGGTTCCTACCTTTATGAGAACTATTGCGTCATGTCCCATGGCAGGCGTGTGATGATGTCTTAAAAACCTTAATATAATTAATCGACTCTAGATCCCGTCTGTATCTTTATATGTAAGGTATATTAGGTTATGAATTTATATTTTAACCAAAAAAAACATTATTAAAAATTGTTAAAAATATTTGTTTTTTTTTATCTTCATTCGTGTCGCTAATTTGCAATGTTTCTTTTGGGTCATAAACTATTATTTTTTATTTTGATTTGGTTTTGGACTCGTTCTTGCACACGTAGAAGAAACAGCTGATTTTTTTTTTATCTAAAGGATTATATAGTTATATTTAGCAATTAAATGAAATAATTGAAACCTTGATGGACTATTTACAACTAACCGTTAAGTTTCGTTGTTAGTAATGGTTATAAAATTTGTTTAGAAAAACGGTATAGCCCATTGTTAAGGAATAATCACTCGCAATGGTAAATACCAAACATTACAGTGTCATCAAAAAAGTTCACACATTAATTTATTCATTGTTTCTATAGTGGTTAGTTACACAGCAGTCAGTTTTAGCGGCAATACATAAATTATTTAAAATTGATACTTAACCATATGAAGATATTGTAGATAGTTTCGAAACTGCATGAAACCCACGAAAAATGATAATTTGACATCCGTCGTGTCAAAAATGGTGGATGACGATGCGGACGATTTTCTATATATCGTCACAGTATAAGTTTAAACATGTTTTTTTTATGAATGTTGGACAAACGTGAATAATCATAAAAAAATTAATATTCAAATTGAAGATTTTTTTTCATTTAAATATGAATTCAGTGTTTTCTGCGCTTAACATTCCGTATACTCCGTCTAATTCGTTGTCTAATCCATAAGACAACGAATTAGACGGAGCGGGAGACAAAGGATCTGTGCGAATATTAAAAGTCAGAGAAACGCACAATCGTCGAATAACATTGACAAGAGACTACTAGACTAAACTTTAGAAATCTCTAGATCTATTCCGCGTAGCGCCTGTACGCATGTACTTGAAATGAGCCGAGATCTGGGCCAATATTTATGCAGTTCTGCATTTGTCACAGTTCATTTACTGTCATAGTTTTTTTTGGACACATTTGAATTCGGAAAGAATACATTTTATGTGATGTTAATTTACGCATATGTTAGGTTGGGTTGCTATTTTTTTTTACATGATTTTCGGTCGATAATAGATAAAGATTTAATTTTTTTTAATGAAAATGTCAATATTGGGGTGTAGATATTAATATTTTATGACGATATTCAACTGAGTTCGTCTTACTTAACTAGGGATCCTTGTGTTTGTGGCTCGAATTGCAAAAGTGAAATAGATGAAGGGTTTGTAAACAGCAAAATTTTGTAATTAAATTCGTGGATCTGCTTTTATGCAGATTTTTCACCGACTGACGTTGTAGATTACCAGTGTTGAATGTAGATGTTCTATGGCAAACGTTGCCAAAATGTTTTTAAAAATTGTTTGTGATCAAATGAAAACTGTGTATACATTTCCTTGGTGTTTATTCAAATATGCAAATTTAAACGAGATCGACAACAAATAACAGGTTATAAACTAGTTTTGCGAACGTTCTCGGTTCAGTGCGTTAGTGGGAACGTTACGGTCTGCTGGTTTTTTGTGTGATTATTAAAAAATAAATAAATAAATAAAACAATGGCCGCATTGGATCAGCTGAGTGATCGTGATAAGGCGGTTCTGCGTTGCATATTCGATCCAACAGCGACTATTGGTGATGTTGCGGAAGACTGCGACAATTTCCGCGATGAAGAGCCAGGTGAGATTTAAATAAATAATCAAATGTATGCGGACTAAATATTACCCGCTTAATAAGGTTTGGCGACAATATATCTTTGTTTACCGGTTAAAGGCGTAAAAGTGTAGTCAGAAATAAATACATCTATTAATTTTTCGTGAAATGAAGTAGTTACACTTTAAATAAACTTATTTAAAAAAAAAGGAATAAATGGAGGAAAAAAGTACTTTTATTTTTTTCTTTAAATAACAATATATTTTAGCGCAGGACTCTACGTCTAACTATCAATCCATCCATCAACTAAAGTAATTTTTATTGTATGTACCTTTTAAGTTGTACAAGTATATTTAGTACAAAATTAGGGCTTTAGTAGACTAGACTAGTTAGACCTAGAGAGTAAAATCTCAATAATTTGTATAAGGGATTATATCCATATAACGATTAACAAATAGTGTTATTCTTTTTTTAGAAATATTTCGTATAGTAGAGACAAGAGTGTTGCGGTTTTAATTGACTATCTCTTAGCACACAAATAGTTAAGCAACCTTTTCTCAACTATATCGTAAATTTAATTTATTCTTGATCTTAATCATATCCAAATTAACATATTACGTTAGCATGTTGTGTTAACGACGTGTTTACAGGTTTAAACATAGTTGTGTTGTGTGAAAATTAGTTTATTAGATAGGTAGGTAGGTATACATTTTTCTTGAGACTGTAATGATATTTATTTTCTGTATTTGATTTTTTTTTTAAATTGCGTCGAATTGCAGTCAACTCAAGTATTCTCTTTCACAACATGCTTCCACTTGTTGATTTTTTGAAATCGTCAATATTAAATTAAATTCAAAGTTGAAATACATTTTTCTTTAAACGTGAATTTGATTACTTGACGAGAGTGATGAACAATTTCACGAAACTAAACATTGCAACAAATAAAAGGGGTATAGTTAAAAAAGCGCTTCTGTCAAGCCCAATTCGTGTTCTACTAAAAGTTCTCAATACGTGTATAAAAATGTTATGTACGTCCACAAAAATATTAACGATTTTCCCAGGAAGTGTGACGTGCATAGCATAAATACTAGAAACA
>DWHO01003031.1:0-12505 GCA_018247575.1 Eurytides lysithous rurik | reverse complement strand
TGAATTAGGAAGAATAGTAATGATTCGTAAATAATTAATTAATTATTTACGAATCATTACTATTCTTCCTAATTCAAGCAGTAACGATTTACTATTTGTGATACGTAAAGTAAAATTTTGACAAAAGGATTATAACCAGAATTGCGTAATAATTATAATTATTACGCATAATTACGGTTCAATTGACTTTTGGTCTTTTAAAAAAACACAAAAAGTCTTTACAAAGAGTTCCAATTTTCTAAAAACTCTTAAAAGTTGAAACTTCCCTTTGCTGTCTGATTAATTACCACTCTGACGGTTGAGTTCAGGTGTCGCTACTAACGGTTTGACTAGCTTCATTCCAACCTAACGTGGTTACACCAATGAAAAACTATATAATGCTTGGTAATTTGCTGTCCTATGTGCCTCTTTTTTTCATTTACGCGAGGGAAATGTGATTGAGTTCCTCTTGGCTTCACCGTAGGTGACCAGGCCACGGTTACTCGAGCCCCTCCGCCACGGCAAAGCGGGAAGTCAGCGAAGAGGACTTATGTACCTACTTAACATTTAAATACAGCGTATTTGTTTTCTACTGTATGCGAGTGTACATTGCTGATCACATTGGGTCGTAAAAATCTACCACCGAAAAAAAACTGTAGAATATCATTCTGTTCTTTTTTCTTAGAAACCCAAAAAAGGTACCTTAAAACAACAACCAGCTAATTACCAAAGAGTAGTGTCGAATTGAATATTTTAAGTTATTTATTATTAAAGATACCAAACCTACTTACATAAAGATGTACCTATAAAACGTATGTAGAAAGATATAAGATAACACGGAAAGTGATATCTGTTAGCCTGTGGAAACCGCAGTGATTTTTTTCAGCGGCCAACTCATTTATTATTCGGGGCAATGTATAACTACTAAGATTTATCGGCAGATTCGCAAGCGTAGATTTAAAATCGGATGTTTTTCCGGTTTTGGTAATAAAACCGGGATAAATGTAGCTTACGACATCCATCTTTGTCATGCCGTCTGGCATTTAAGTTAGTGTACCCTTACCGATAAACGAACGGACCCATTTCCATGTTATTGTTAGAAAAAATGACAAACCAATAAACAAACTTTCCGATTTGTGTGATTTGTAATATTAGTAGGAATAGTAAAGACACCAAGAATGGTCGTTCCTTTTAAATCTTCTCCATAATCCATTGCTTTTTTATTCTTCTAACAGTGCTAGAGCCATGCAGTTATTCCCGCTGCTGAATGGGCCGTCTCGAACCGGTTAAGTAACACGACCTGACAGAAAATCGGCGTAAAGTGGAAGTTTTTTGCTTCTGCGTTTTGTCCCGTGAGTGATGTGGTCGGTGGCCCAGCCTTCGCCCTTTCTCCATCCGCTCCCTTCCTCCCTCCCTTTCTTCCTCTACCATCATCCTTACCTATAACTCCTCCTCCATCCTTCTTTTAAAAACTCCCTCTTAAAGGCTGCTAACGCATTTGCAAGTTCTATTGCAAATATTCATGAGCAGCGGTGATCGCTTGCTCGTTTGTCAGTCTACTCCATAAAAAAAGAAAAGAGGCAAAGGAGCAAGCGGCTTATCTGATCACCGCTGCTAATAAACGTTCGCAACACTAAACTTGACTAAAAAAAGACTTGCAAATATGTTATTGGTCTCTAATATGGGTGTAGGCTCTCTCCTTCGAACAGTGCCAGCTTTTTAGGGGGAAGGTAAGGAGGGGAAGCAAAGGGAGGGAGGGGGTTCGCCACCGGCCACTTTCTTTGCCGGACCAATGTGGAAGCAGCTTCTCGCCATTTTTCTGTGAGGTCGTGGTACTTGTCTAGATCTAGCCGGCGTATTCAGCAACGGCTAACGCTGCTGTGTTGCTCTACCAATCGTTAAGTTCGTATCGTCCTTTTCAAGTGTTGGATATTAATACTGCAGTTAACGTGAATTTATTATGTATTTTAGTGGTAAAATTAAAGTATTATTACAAAAAAATGCAAAAAAACAGCAACGAAAAAAAATATAACAAATAAACAAATATGTTTCATTGCCTTTAACATTTTTACAAACACAGTATGTTGTTTTGAATTTCATTTACGTAATATCTACACAATACACAATGGAAGGTTTCGAAATATTATTCATTATAAAGAAATAGAAATAAAATCGAAATCAATCGAAATAGAAATAGAAATAATTGAATGTTACATATCATATTAAATTATTTCTCTTTCTATTTCGAATGATCCCAATGTTAAAGCTAGCTCGCTAGTGTTTCGAAAAACAAAGCTGCGTATCTCAGTCCTTCGCGAGGCGACTTTATTGGAATGACCACTATCCCGATCATCCACATAGAGCCTTCTGTTAGTCACCTTTTACGACATGTAGAGTCTAGATTCTGCGCTAAAGGCGCTACAGTTTACTAAGGCTGAGATAGCAGTCAGTAAGCGCAGTACGTCTTGCTTTTCTTGACATCCAAATTTTAGAATTCAAATAAATTGTCCTTAAAACTAGAAGGAATAACGTATTTTTTTTATGATTAAGGCTGACAAATGAACAAGCGGCTCACCTGATGTTAAGGGATCACCGCCGCCCGTGGAAATTTGCAGCATTATAGAACTACATGTGCTGCACTACCTTGCGTCTGAGTCATAATCTTGGACGCAAGACGGTCAGCGTCTTTTAACTCGACATCGAGAAGGCTTACGACCGAGTGTGGCACGATGGGTTGGTGTGGAAGTTGTTGGAGTGCACCTCCATCCCGCACGCTTACGTGCGATTAGTAGCGTCCTTCCTCGAGGGAAGGAAATTCTACGTGACGGTTGAAAACGCGGTTTCGGCAACACGGAATATCCGGGCCGGAGTACCTCAGGGGAGCTGCGTTTCGCCGGTTCTGTATGTGGTCTACACTAATGATCTCCCTACCCTGGAAGGTCGCCTCCGGGAAGATGAGAGAGGTGTCGAACTAGCCTTATACGCCGATGACAGTGCGTAGTTCACATCCTCCCGTAGGGCAGACATAGCAGCTCGTAGAATGCAGAGATTGCTTGAACTATTGCCGGCGTGGCTTGATAAGTGGCGAGTCAAAATCAACGTCGGTAAGACGGCTGCTTTCATGACCAACCGGTCTGCTGCTAAAGTGACTTACAGTTAGCGATTAATGGTGCATCCAAAATGCACCATTAACCGCTTACTGAGCCTAGTTTCCCATGTGGACCTTATGGTCCGCAACGCTAGAGCTGAGCGAGTGGTCTTACGTCCTGTGCTGGCCTCCAATCTGTCAATCCGAACCAAGCGCGCTGTCTATAAGTCGTATGTCCGATCCCGTTCAACCTATGCCACACCGGCGTGGTACATGTTTGCTTCGGATTATCAGCGTAAAAGGCTGCAGGCCCAGCAAAATCTCGCATTGCGCATAATTTGGGTGCGGGACGCTACTTTAGGAATGACGTCATTGCGTGTTGAGACTGTAAAGGAGTTTGTGGTTAGAGTCGCGCGTCGCATGTTCTACCGCGCTGACAACGGACCACACCCTCCTGAACGGCTTCGCGCCGTTGCACACGTGTCCTCCTGACGGACGCCCGTACCCCAGAGCGCTGCTACTGTGAGCTCGTTTTGCGTTGGGTCGGGGGAGTCTGATGCCGTACTTAAGCCCCGACGTACGGTAGTCAACAACCGCAAACCTGCATTCCTTTTTAGGGATGCATATCGACGATCGACGTCGCAGTGCGAAGCCTCTCTCTGCACGCGACGTCTGTAATTCCGTTGACTACGGAGGAGTGAAATACACCCTGCTGTAGTATATCGCCAGCAGGCGATTCGTGACCGGGGGGGCCCGTACCTTCCTGAGACGACGCCCGGGTAATGGGGACTTGCCCCGAGGCCCATAGCCTGCACTGCCGTCACAGGTTAGTACAGAAGACCCTTCGTTCCTTCGTTATAGAACTAGCAAATGCGTTGCCAGCCTTTAAAGGGGGAAATATTTTAAAGGGGGAAGATGAAGGAATGAGAGGGAGGGAAGAGCAATAGGGGGACCCCTTGGGGATGAAGAAGAGATAGGAAGGGGAGTGAGGGAGGGAAGAAGGAAAGAGGGGGGGTTTGGCCACCGGCCACCTCACTCACCGGACGAAACGCAGAAGCAAAAACACATCCACTTTATGTTGATTTTCTGTGAGGTCGTGGTACTTATCTGGTTCGAGCCGGCCCATTAACAGCTGTGTGGCTCTACCAACTTAAAAATTTACTGTTTATTTGTAATAACTCTGATATGGTAATAAACCCGAACACAGAAAAGCTTGCACGTTACTGCTTTGCAGTAGAATAACCAGCAATTCTGTTTAACTCAGTTGAACTTTGCAAAAGAGTCCTAGGCCATGCAAAATCTATTTTACATTCCGTAAGTTCCACTTTCTTCATTCACCTTGAACAATCCATTTAACCGACGTTACCCGTAACATTACTAATTTATCAAGTACGGCAAGAAATAGTGGCTTGCTCTATTGTTCCATGCTTTTAGTCGTGAATTATGGAACCTAATAAAATATTTAGTGCAACGAAAGATTCTCTAAAGCTATCCAATTATATGGAAGACTTAATTGAACTGTGCGTACGTTCTACAATTAAGTTATTTAAAAAAGCACACTGTCTTATAATTATTATTACCATTGCAGTAGGCACACTAAACCACACAAAATTCTTTGGTAAATTGAATAATATATTTGACATTTAACATTGAGTTTTCTTATTATTTTTTCAGCATAATCATAATTTCGGTAAAACTTATGGCAAACAATACATTGCACATTCTTATTCCTTATCTATGTGTTATCTAAAATTGCCTTCTTTGGCAGTAACTGAATTTCATATTAATGGTAGACATGATTCGATATAGATATATATTTTCATTCGTAGGTTTCGTTATTTTTTTGTAATCTAAAGTTCCATTTATTATCTGTCTTGTTATTTAAATAAAACTATCTGGAAGATTTATTAAAGGTAAAATTATTATTTATAAGCAAAGATATTTATTAATACTATAAACGATAGTATCGAAAGCACATTGTATTCCACTAATCACATGAGGTTGTTGGCAATACTCGAGTGCAATGGAGCAATACTTTCCCCATGCCTAATATATTTAAGCATACTTTCACTCGTTCTACATATTTAAAGTAATAAAAAGTTAGCTCCTTATATAGGATTAAAAATTCATGATTAACGCGTGACCTTATTTACTTTTTGGAATTTAATAACTTATACTATAAGAATTAAACTCCACTAGGCATTGGGTGGCACCAATGTGCCATCCAATTTCCCATGTTTAACAGAGGGTTAGGAATTTTATAATAAATAGTTAAGAAAAAAGTTAACTACGATTATTTCCCTTTCACGTAATTGATGCATTGAAATAAATAAAAGTCCTACCACTTAGAGAAGATTAGACACGTAATCCAATTCCACCTGAGTGAAGACGCGTGTTATCAATAAATATTTTATTATTTTGTATTTCAGGCGCCCTAAAATGAATATTAAACAAAATAGAACGGCAAAGTTTCAAAATTTGTTTCGCGTTTCCACTGGAGTGGGACTGTAATGGCTGAGCTCTGTCCTAGTTACTCCCTGTATTGTGCGGTGCAAGGATTTATAAAGTTAGTGGACCATTGTTCCCACGTCCCCGAGTGCTGCGTTCTGCATGAGTTGAAGTAGTGACAAACGAAGCCACAGTTTGTGACTGTGACTTATTTCTTGAATTAAAGTGTTAAAGCGCTTTCTGTTGAACAGTCAGGATACAACTTTTTATGTTGCATGCATAGGTCGTTTTTTTATATTTTACCCCACAATACGTTAACATAGCGGTGCAGCATTTAGTTCTACTTTTTACCTTTTGCTTTTGTTTCAAAACTGGGTTAGTTAACTGAGGCCTGTGTTCCGCAGTTGCCGTTTGTTTGTTTACTGCTGTTAATAACTACTAATTTCTGCCCGCGACTTCGTCTACGTAGATTTAAGGGAGGATTCAGCTACAAATTAAAACTGTGGAAGGGAGTCAATATTGCTAGTCTTTTAAGGAGATATTCTAACATAAATTGATTATAAAAGCAAAAACAGTTGTAAATCCATATAATTTACCTGAACAAGTAATATTATTTGTTTTAATCTATTAGCAGAGAGACTAATTAAATCATTAAAAATAAAACATTTAATTTGATCGCACCGCCCGTGACCACCCCTTCTTTTTTTGACCCTTCTGTAACTTTGTTGTGAGTAAAGCTAGAAACGTAAATTTCGGCGATCTAAAGGACATAAATGTATATAACAAACAATATTCTTATATATATATATATATATATACACTATTCTTGTATAGTATTAGATTTTGTGTTTTCTGTGTACATAGACAGGTAAGTAGTAAGAAATATAATTCACAAACGATGTGTACTTTAATATACCTATAAGTACTTTATATATAATCGGGGTAGCGTGTCGAAGGCTAGCAATGAGAACGATGTCTTCGCGACCTTACAGCTAAATTAAGTATTTGAATGTCATACACAGTTTGTACAATTATTTATTATCCTGAATCATTTATTTTTAAATTTGAGCGTTGCGGGAGTTATGTGCTAATTAACATTTATAAATTTTACTCCTTAGTAGGGCCAGCCGGGCTTTTGGGCTTGTATGGTAGTACCGCCACTGTCTCTACTTACATACTTATATTAACGTACAATGATAGTGACTAGATCTCTGGGATATCAGCCTAATGGAATATGGAATAAACAGGTAGATCATTTACATAAATTCTTCGCTGTAATAAACTTTTTTTGGGGCAGTATCGAATTTGGAGTCAAAAATTGAATTAAAATATTCGGTCACCTTGTCTTTGTACGGCAAATGGCCAAGTCTTTATATTAATTAAAGTAATGTAAACGTCTAATATAGATACGATCATTGTAAAATGTTATGTACTATAATAACATTATGTTCGATTGTTATTATGGGCAAGTACACTGGCATGTCAGGCGTCAGAACAGTTTTTCTTGCCATTTATTTTTTTGTCTGTTTTCAGTAGGTGTGCCTATTCTAAGATGCACATCGATTGAATATGATATAATATCCATTCAAGTTCTAGTGCTATTTATTTAGCTGATTTCACTTTTTCGGTCATAGACATACAGAGACCACAATTGCCCTTTACAATTTGATTATATCATAGGTAGATGCTATGTGTATTAATAATGTTACAATGTTTCTACAATATCTTTTTAATGTTTTACATTATCACAGTTTAATTTAGAGGAGACAGATGACCTAAATTCGGGAACTTAACAAGATTAAGCTTGTCGGTTAAAGCGATGAATTGATCGGCGAACTTTAAACATTTAAGAGATCCCTCGTTGATAAAAGTTCGAATTTGCAGAGTACCGCTGAGAATTGAACTGTCGTTTAAATAGACAGAGCAGTATTGTTTGCCTAATTCAACGACAGATTGCCTAAACAAAAGAAGCGAAAAAAGCTTTCAGCTAACTGGTCTACGAAAGTAAAACGAACTTTATTTGTCGACATTACATAAACGTCACGTTTATTGATAAAACTATATTAATGCTATGATAAAATTTCACAGAACAACAGGTTTGCCTTTCAAAAACAGTGATTTGCCATTTATAATTAATTAAATTTTTGCCTGTTGTCTAAACGGAAGAAGAGAAAAAAAGCTATTTGATAACTGGTCTACACAAAAAAAAAGACTTTATTTGTTATGGTAAACTTTACCATGGAACAAAAGTTTGCCTTTAATAAATATTCCAAACTTTAATTTTTAATTTACTATCAATTAAATGTTGCTAAGCAATAAATACATGAACGTAACATGACTTTGAATAATATCGTAAAGATAAATTGGACAAATTAATGTACAATAAGGGGATGAAAACAATGTCACTTCTGCTGAACTACGATTTCGTGTTTTTCTTTTCTTTTTATAATCTATTATTGAAATGATGAAGCTCATTGCGTTTTAAAAAAATAGTTGAAATATTGATGACCCGTTTGGTGCGGCTGCTAAGCTATTGGTCTTCGCGTCACAGGGCGTAAGTTCGGTTCCCACCCGGGAAAAAAATTGTAAGAACTATAGATATTTTTTCAGGACCTAGCTGTTAAATTTTTGTTCGTATAATGCCCTTATAACACAAGATATTACTATTTTACAATAGAGGCGGCGTTATTAAAAAATATATATCTCAAAGATTTCTGAAAAATGCTCAACACGGCGGCTCACTCACCACTGAATAATTTGAAGATGATCTCATCTCATCATCATCGCTCTCATGGCATGGATGACGACAATGAAATTAATAGTGCTCTTCAAATCGGAACGCAGTCATGTTGGTAATAATAATGTAAATTATCATTTGGCGGTAGAATAACTAACACACAATGCAGTGGTGACCCCATAGGCGTATTCTGAAAAAGAGCCCTACAACTAAAAAATATATAACAAAATTTATAAATATTTAAACTTTTCGACGTGTAAAAGTTAGCCAGAATTTTTAATCGATTGCACCAATCTAACTACAAACAATTACCAATTTTTATTGTTAAACGTTTAAGCGAGTAGTGTGAGAAGTGGAAATCTATTATCCAGTTCATTAATCAGTTCAATGTTTTTAACCTCTTTTATAGAGCGAAGGGACTCGCTACTCTTCTGTTTATTAGCCTCAAAATTTCCACATTCCACATTTACCAGACAATATATGTTGAATCATTGTATTTTTTTCTTGGTTGAATATATTTTTTACTCTTATGATAAGTATATATCCGTGTATCCAATCTAAATACTTATACGTATATCATTGTCAGTAAAAATAAGGTCGTTTGCTATGCATATAATCCTTTACAACTTGACGACAGAAGCAGCTTCGGCAGCATAAGAAACATAACCATTGGTATTTTATATTATTGTGTAGTTTGCGCAAAGACATTTAATAATACCTAACGTAACTACCGTGTTCTTATCGTATAGGCCCGCGCTTTCAAATCAGTGCTTTTGGGTTCGAATCCCGCAGGAGAAAATGTGTTGTTATTTCTTTCTTGTTGTATTAGGCTAATATAGGTTGATTACCCGATTGCTTGACAAGAGAGATGATCCATGCGTCGAATGGGCGTGTAAAAGTCGATCCCGGGTACTGGTCAGCACAATCTTGCGGTTTCATAGAGGGAGTATTACCAAGAGCTCACTCGCACACGCCTCTAGGCCTAATCTATTCATTAGTGTCAGATATCTGTTCTGTTGGAAAACATTGCTACTTTTTGAGAGCAAACATTTGTTCACAATAAAATCTTTCTTGCAGATGTCAAGCCTGTTATAGATTAGCCGTTGTGACCAAAAAGAAAATTATGTTATATTACTGAAAAACGCTATGGCGCTCTTACTTAATACGGTACAAAAATTTTGTTGAATTTAACTATAAATTAGATTCTAAGAAACTAAAGTAAGTTTTTAAATTGTCCTGCATGTACTCATTGTTATTTTTTGAATACAAACACAAAATCTCAAAAGTTAGCTTCATGTGTTACTGGATCAATTCATGCGGAACGTAGGACCCGGGAAAGTGAGAACAATGGTGCGCCAACTTCATAAATCGTTGCACCACACAATGCAAAGAATAACTAGGACGAAGTCAACTCATTATAATTTTTCTCCTATGGGAGCGTGAGATGAATTATGAAATGTTGCTAAATTTATTTAAGTTTTCTTTACAAATACATATGAAATGCAACATTTTGAGCCGTTCGAGATATTTATAAGTTGAGAGCTCGAGATTCCCTGCGAGAGGTTTTTAAAAAAAGTGGTATTCTGACGGTTGCCTCACAATATATACTCTGTAACATATTATTTATCTGACAAAATTTTAATACTTTCTTGAAACACAGTGACAAACACGTGGTAAACACTAGAAACAAGAATTAACTTGTGACATTTCGATTTCACCTCCAAAAGGTGAAAAAATCCTTCACGTACCTGAGTATACGCATATATAATAAAATTCCACAAGATATCCTGGATCTGCCATTTGAGCATTTTAAAAGTGAAATTTGAAATAATCTATTGCATGAATCTTATTATACTGTTCAAGAGCTTCTGGTGGACCAAAATGCCTGAAATACAGCTGATTGACACGTATGTGGGATGGATATTATTGTATTAAGGTAATATACTGTAACGCCATTTTAAAAGAGCAACCGTTGAGTTTCTTGCCGCCTCTTCTCAGCAGAATTGCATTCCAAGCCGGTGGTAGCTACTTTACGAACTGAGATGTATAAATAAGTGCTTCTAAAGGTCTATTTGAATAAAAATATTTTGATTTAATTTTGAGTTGATACCGGTTCGTAATTGGCGTAATTATCGCGTAACACACTAACAAAAAAAAAGCAGATAAAAAGAACCTTTTTTTTTAAACTTCCGCTATAGTCATTAGACATAAACGACAGTAAAACACAAAATCGAAAAACGAGCAAGCGAAGCCGCTGATGCCGTCAAGTGTAGAATTATTTAAACATCGACAAAGAGATTTATGTTATACATCAATGCCCAGTACTCGGATTCCACAAAAGAATTCTTTCGCTTGAAGATGGTAATGTACCCCTGTACCAAGCAATATCTGGGAACATTACTCACGATAGAAAAATTTCTGACAAATATGCCATACATTGAAAGGCGGATTGTTTATATTATAAATTTTCACATATCTCTCAGACTTTAATATCAACAGACTCATATAAAACATTCCTCGGACGCTTTACCGTATCAATAGCGAAATAATTTCATCGATCTTTAATCACATGTAACTAACGATATCACAGAACGGTTATTAAATCAATCAAAAATCCTAAATCTTTCGACATCAGTTAATTACCGCTGGGCATATTTCTCTCGGCGCGTCGCATAAGAACAGCGTCGGATATTTTTCGATTTCCGCCATTTACCAACCGGGGAGTGTATGTTCATGCCGTCGCCGAACGAAAATTTACCCAGTCGTGACGCAATAAGCCCTATTTTCCAGTAACACGGTGCCAACGTAAGCCGACACGTAAGGTATCCATCCGAGAGACGTGGTTTTTCGCAGAACCATACGTTTAATTGAGGGCCCGCTGTTTTTGCCGAGCGGGAAATCATAACTGGATCGATGCGAGGCAAAAGCTCTAAGGCTTTTTGTGCCCCCGACGACGAGTCCAACTGGTACGCGTTGTTAGTGGAAAGCATTCTTTATGGTACGAAAATGGTAAAAAATATGAAAGCCCCACATAATATGTGAATGATCCAGCTAGCTGGAATTGAATACCGTGCACTAATTTCTTCCCGCACTTGACTGAAATTTTAAAATAGATCCAGAAAGAAGTGAAATGTGTACACATTTAGAGTGGTCAAAAATCACATATTCATCTAAAGCCCCTATTACCACAAACTGGTAACAGTCGTCGAGTCGTTAACTGGGCGAAAAACTCTACTGCGAACTTGATTTTATCTTTGTGCCAAATTTCGCTCAAATCCTTTCAGGCGTTTAGGCTCAAAGCCAACATTAAGCATATGACCTTTTTTATTTTGTTTGCATGAACATTGAAGATATCCGGAGTAAAGTATTTTAAAAGAAAAATCCATTTAAAATAAATCCGAAAGAACTTTTTCTCTTAAATACGTGTTTATGTTGTAAATAGATTGTCGTACAAGCAACTAGTTTTGTCACTAAGGATAATCTGGTTAAATAATAGTGCCATCAGTTTGATGGTTACCTAACCAATTCAGTCTGTTATGAACAGCTTGCCAATTTACAATTTTTGGCCATAAGAAGAAACGATTTTATTCAAACTTAAATTCGATAAATATGATAGTTAAGAAAACTGTATTTAAGCTGATTAAGAGTTCCCGCCGAAGCTTTTATAATTGGTTGAGCGCAAAACCCACATAACATCGCAGTAGACGGAACGGGAGCATTTAATCAATTGACGCCATGAGCCCTCTCATCCGAATGCTGATTGGATAATTGGACGTCATCGAGCCTCTAGAAACTCCGAGCCGTGGAAATTGTTTTAATCGCTTTATCGATTTCGCCAATAAAATAAATGCTAGGCGGTGGTCGTTGAACTCGTATTTTAAAAGTACGCGCCTATCATATATACCTTTTATTTCGCTCATTCGCGTGGAAGGTGGTTTTTTTGGCAAATGTTTCATGTGGTGATAAGTGATTAGCTTCAGTTCGTAGGCAATAGAAATATATATAAATAAGATAGTTGATAAGTACACTTGATTGAGTTATTACCTCCAAGACAAGTCTAGCTTGGTTTTTATTGAATTCCTTATATTATATGTATTATCTATTCACTGGCGGTACTACCATACAAGCCCAAAAGCCCAGTTTACCCTACTAAGGAGTAAAATTTATGAATAATATTGATTCCCGAATAATTTATTTTTAAATTTGAGCGTTGCGGGAATTATGTGCTAATTAAGATTTATAAATTTTACTCC
>DWHO01003030.1:0-12510 GCA_018247575.1 Eurytides lysithous rurik | reverse complement strand
TAAAGACATGAGTGTGAAAGATGTGACTGAGGAGATGACGGCTGATAGAGGAGTATGGAAGAAAAATACGTGTTGTGTCGACCCCACCTATTGGGATAGGGGCAGGAGAAAGAAAGAAATAAACTACATCAGAAAAGGCTAAGTCGATGTATACATTACAAAGATTCCCGTACGTGTTTTAAGAGAACTTAAAAATACGTTAATCAAATGAAGCTCAATTTAAAATATAATTCTAAAATCACATATACTTCAATTGCGTGTATTTGTATATTTTGTCTTTATTTTCCTCACTCTTTAAAGAGAGGCTCTAGACATAAATGCAATCGTCGCAGCCATGCGTCCTAGTTTACTGAATCGAGATCAACGCTTCTGCATGCAGTAATTCAGTCCAGAAAATTGCGTCTGTTTTAATTATATTAATTTGGTAACTCTTTGTCTTGTGTGATTCTTTATGATTTAATGATATCGGCACTTATTTACTATTACAATGATTGCATTTATTTTTTATGCTTGTTAATTATGCATTGGTACTATCGTAATACATATAGCTCTACCATTTAGCATTTCTTATGCTATATGAACAGACCAGATAGTCTGTTTTGACATCAGTACGTTTATACGTACTGCTGGACCGACGTAAAATAAAGTCTAATCTAAATTTTTCTTGCCTTTGATAAACTTCAATACATCTCTTTTCTTCTCAAAAATAAAAACCAGTATGGATACATCTCGCTTTTTTGAGATTTGGTTTTCGTCTGTAAATAAAATAAACGGATCCCTCTTAAAAGCTGAGTACAGATTTTAACTTTCATGCCACTGTGTTATCATAGGTAGGAGTGTCGCTTACCATCTAATACATGACTTAGTCGTCTCATCTCTTTATCTCATAAAAAAAACTATGTAACATAACATCAGATCAACTGCCTCTTCGGACTCTTCCTTCGTTCAACCTTACTACTCGAACTAACGCAAAAATAGCTTTAATGGTTTATGATCTCTTCACGCAGCAACCGAGGGACAAATTGGTATAATTTTGATGAGGTATTTGGAATGAAGAGCACCGCTTATATGTCAAATCGAAAAAAACTAGAATAATAAAAGTGTGATTAACACTTTTATTAAAGAGTGATTAACACAACATTTAATATTCACGCAAGCAAAGCGGCAGACAACAACTTTTAAAGAAGTCATGTAAATTATGAGATTTTGTGCTAGTTGCATTATAGAGTCAATTTAATATACGAAAAAAGTATGACACGGCACGATATCGGTATTAAATAAAATGGTTATGCTCTATCGTGCAATGATCGTCGATTACGTAGGTCCAATAAATAGTAATGAGTCATTCAATCTCAGTGCTCGGTAGTGCCAACTCGCCTACATAACGATTCATTGTCGACGCTGGTTCTTGTTGCCTATATTCTGATGTGATTGATTACTTAACACGACCACTGTACATATGCTGCTTCCTCTTCAAAAACTTAAAAACAGAAATAATTATCGGATCAATGCATCTTCAGGGACTCGATTGACGACCCGTTTGGCGAAGTCACTAAACTATTGCCTTCGGCGTCGCAGCTCGTGGGTTCGATTCCCACCGGGACAAGTATTTGTATAAACTACAGACAATTATTCCGGATTTGGGAGTTTGTCAGTGCTAAATTTATGTATGTAAAATGTCCTTATATACACATATACATGATATTTCTACTTTACGATTAGGGTAGCGTGTTTCTAAAAAGAAAACAATATGCATACATAAAAAGCTTTCAATGTAACTTGACTTGTAGTCGCCTATTCAACTACGCACAAAAGCGTTATTGATTTTTATTGATTTTAATGATGATATGAGCAAATCGAGTATCTGATGGTGAGCGATTCGATTGCCTATAACGACACAGTCAGTGTTTTGACCAACATGTCTCTACGCTGCGCTCTTCTCTCAACATTACAAGATGACTAACCTCTATTCCCAATAATTAATAAATAAAAAACTGCAAAGTCACCCACGGCCCCTTAGTTAAAGGAAATGCATTCACGTAATGATAATCTTAAATGAACTGCATGTTTGGAGATATGATGAACTTACTTTGAAGTCTGGTCTGACTTGTTCTCTTCAAAATGTAGTATGCGTAACTTAGGGTTGTTTGATGACTTCCTTCGTCGAAAGATTTATAATTGTTTCTTAGATATGAACTTTTCCGTTTAAATTATTTTAAAAAAGCACTCAAAAGTTTTAATTACAAATTCATATTCTATATTTCTTCACAAAAGCGTGAGCACTCGAGTAATGAACTTAAACAATAACTTTTAATTTTGAATATTTTAACCACAATTTAGTACAACAAACACTCATTTCAAACAACATTTGAACAAAGCGTCATATGTAATTTACTCTTCACCTACCCTGTAAAACAGTTTTTGGTAACAGCAAAATGTTTTGTCTAATATAATTCATAAGAAATGTAATGATAATATTGCAAATAATGGTTAAATTGAAATTATAAATTATAAACAAGACCATATTAGGTCTTATAAGTATTGCTTAAAATTGTTATAAAATTGGTGAGTCACTAGATTATTGCTACGAAAGTTACTTACATAGCAAACGCTGGTTGCCAAAATGTTGATTGTAGATATCGATTGATCAGGCGATCAAGAGGCAGGACATGGTGTCCTCGTACGTACCTCGGATGCGGGATAGACCGCTCGCTGCGCCTAGTTCCCCAGGTCCAGGAGGTCCAGGACCATGGTGTCCGACAGGCCAGGGCAGCTCGAGCTATACCTTATCCTGGCATCAAGGTAATCACTGAACACCAACGTAAGGGTCTAGAAGACCTACGTTCGCTCCCGCTTGACCTACGCAGCTCCAGCATGGTGGTGCTGCGCACAAAGGCGCAGGCTCCAGGTGCAGCAGAACCTCGCCCTTCAAGTAATCGTAGGAGCCGGGCGATACGTCAGGAACAATGTCATCGCTCGTGACCTGAAAATGGAAACCATCCAGGAATTTGTAGTCCGGTTGGCGCGTCGCATGTACGGCCGCGTCGACAACGGATCACATCTGCGAAACATCGCACCATTACACGTCCGTCCTCCTGACGGACGTCCACTTCCACGGGAATTACTGCGGTTGGAGGAGGCACTTGGAGTCAGACCCAACCACAGTTAACACCAACCTAATTGAAGACGTGTCCTCTAGTGTATACCTGCAATACTGACGTCTAGTGTAATCTGCGCTACTGCGTTCAGAGCGAAGTACAACTCCGAGCCGCGTGGCCATAGCCACGTGAGACTATGCTCGAGCTATGGGGACCCACCCCGACGCTCGTAGCCCGGCCTCGAAGCCGCAATCTATCGATCGATCTTAGATATCGATGACGTTAAATATGTAAGTTACGTATACATACAAATATAATAATAATAATAAATAATAAAAAATGATTTTTCTCACCACAAACACAAGAGTACAAAAATTAAATAACAGAGATTAGGATAATCTATAGCTTGTGGAAGCTGGTGCTTATACTAGGTACAAAGACCTGTGTTACAAGACACCAGGCCCCAGCCTCTTAAATTATATATTTTCAGATTGTTGTACAACATAAGTATATAAAATTAAAGTGGAAAATATTAGTGTTTCAATTGAGTTGAAAACCCCAATAAAGTCAAAATCCATTTGCTTTAACTCTTTATAACTTTCATATTTTTCGCTTGTGTAAAAATGCTCTCCTTATAGGTTGTTTTTTGTTGTCGATTTCTTATAGTCCAAAAGTAGACCAAGGCGTCAAAAACTAGGTACATTTCAGTGTGTCTCATAAAAATATATTTACACTCCATAAGGTACTTTAGACATATATTGCCCTAGACATGTTTTTTGGCAATTTCGAGATATTAAAGTGAATCTAAATAAATATTTAGCCATACTTGTCATTTTATTATTATTAACATCTAACAAATAAACACAACATTTATAACAAATCCTTGAAATCATATTCTTTGAATAATGATGAATGATTTATTTTATGAAAGATTATATGATCATGAAAGATAGATATATATATATCCCTCTATAAGATAAGATATATATCCCTCTATAAAAAATCAAATTCAGGTTTCAGGTGGAGGTTAAACTGTAGTTGCCTAACTTAGACCTATGTCAGTTAAAGGTTTTCAGACTGTGATCAAAGTTTTTTTCATTTTAGTCAAAAGAGCAAATGTATACATCAGCAAATACTATAAATAATACACATAATTAAACATTCATGATCAATGAAAATTATTCGAGACGTCAGAAATCAAAAAATGAAAGTGCGATAAAATCCGTGAATCTGTTATATTAAATCGGAATACTGTGTAATCTGTGAAATAAGTTTCATGTTTACTCCGCCGGCCATAAGCATAGAACACAGACAAATTTACAAGGGAAAGACTTACAGGGTCAAAAAAAACGCGGTCAAATCAGCAACTATTAAAAAAAATTTTACAACTAAATGTGCTGCATTTGACATAGAAGCGACAAGGGCCATTAAGTGGTTCATATGGTCACCGTCATAACTGAGTTATTGCATGTATTCGACATCCATGTAGGGCAAAAAATTTGTGATGCACGCTGCTCCGATTCTGGATATAGTATTTTGTGGTTCTGTTTGTGAATTATTTCGTAAAGCAAAAGATATTTAGATAAAATAAAACTTCACAGCAAAACATTCAATAAAAAGTATAATAGGAAATGACAATAATATAATAATCATAATGGTAAAGCGAATTATGTTACAACGACAGTATTGGAACTTTATTAATTTAAAATTCGAACCTGTTACTTTTCAAACTCGTAACGTAATATTCCGTTGTAATCGAGTACAGGTACGTAGTTAAATTCTATAAAGGAAGCAGTCTCGTAACAGTCTGTCAGATTAGACTCCGCTAATTGTGTCTCTTACTTACATAAGATCTAAATGGACTATTTAAATAGACTTTAACAATAATATGCAAAGTTGTAGATTTATAAATTTTACTCCTTAGCAGGGCAAGCCGGGCTTTTGGGCTTGTATGGTAGTACCACCACTGAATGTAGGTATAATAAAATATTTTACGTAGCAATTTAAAGATACGTATGGATATTAAATGCATGTCTTCTAGACAGAATGACACGCATTTAATATTTATATATCTCAGTATCAGAATGACATGCAGACGTATGAAGAAAACATAACTCTCTAAAAACACTTGACTGCCACTGCATAGCCATTTATTATATATTCAAGCTGTTGTTCCTATGGATTTCAACTATATCTCACCCCAATTAGTACAAGACAGCATAAGCATGTTTTATTGTTTTTGTTCAGTGCATATATGCGGTAAACACTGTTCCGATTTAAGGGACAATGTAGCCAACGTTATTACTGGGCAAAGGGAGAGGGATCAACTAATTAACGCCTCTAGGGAACGAACGCAGCGCATAACCATCCAGTTTTGAACTGGTGTAATTCAAAATATTGTGAAGCACACTACATACGAGGCACACGGCTTTCTAGTCTCACTGTTATAATCATCAAAAAAAAAATCAAACAGACCAGGTCAAGACATGATCCAGTCCAACATTGAATTGTCATAAAGGAAATAAATAATATACAGAATTAAATTGCAATTTTAGTATTCTATCACAAAAACTTTTAATAAAAACTAGTTAACGACTTATAACAGTAATGACCCATAAGCTTGTTTCTCCTTTATTTCATATTTACCGATAATATTCAAAAATTAATTAGTATTGTTCGGTCTGTGTAGAAAGCGTTGACGACGCTTTTTTTTTTAATTTAGGTTTACAAAAAATGCTATAAATTCAGATGTTTTTTACATTTCAAATTAAAACAAACAAAGGTTGCAGTTTAAACATTCTGAAAAGAACTGTATATATTGTTAACAATTCCTCTTATGCATTTGTCAATGAAATCTGCGTGGAAACCAGAACAACAGTTTTTAAATTACAATCGAATGATAAAGAGGAACAAAGCAACGATGTAACAGCGATCTCAAAATGAAATAAAAGTTGCATACGTTGCGTAAACGCTTTAGCTGTGTTTACGTAAAAGTTTACATTTTTAAGGAACAAATGCAACAAATAAAAAAAAACGAATCGACTGTTTATTGAATCAGATTTATGATTATCAGATCATTTTACAAAATTTAAACGTTTAAATTTGCGATAGCATCCATTGGTTCGGAATAAAAGTTACGTATTCAAATATCGTTTTACTTAAATCGGATATTTTTCATTTTTTTTTCTTATCTAATTAAAATACAGTCTACAGAGAAAAACCTCTTTGTTTTGATTTTAATAAAATATAACCTACTAATGAATTTTAGATAATTTTACATTATGTTATAATTAACCCTTTATTTAATTAATATTCATTTAATCATGGTAATAACACTGACTGGCCACCTCTATACCAGGTTTAAAGGCACAGACGATTGTGTATTAGCACAAACTTTTTAAACGATTGTGGCAATTTATTAAAACAAAGAATAAAGTCTGATATAACGTTTCCTTATAACTTAATTTTTTTAACTACAAATTATTTTTTTTTAATTTACATAATTCTTTTGAAATTTATTTATTTAGTTACATACAGGATATTCGACATACCAGATCATAATAAATCGTCACGCGAAACTGTAATAACAATTATATCGTATCAGACTAACCTGTTAACGTAAGCTCTCGATATACAATATTATTAAAAAGTAATAAGAATAGCAGTAACGAAATCATTGAAATACGGACAAAATTTTAAATGCATTTTATTGTAGAAAGCATGAAAGTGATTTGCACACGCTTTTTCCGGACGCCAGACGAATTCGTACCGATTCTAATAAAATTGAACGTACATACTTAGACGCATTTAGGTGCGCGTCGCGCATTACGATTGTACAAATGGAGCATAGTGACATGTTAGATATTCAGCACGGCCAGAATCGGTCTTATTTGATTTTACCTTTCACTCAGGCGTTGGATTTAGCGTGCATCGGATATTTCAATTTAAAACCGATTTATATAATCACAGATGTTTCCATTTCGTACGCATTTTGTACTCATATTTCCCAGTCTCTGGAAGCATAATAAAACCATGACTAACTATGTTTGTACTACGCGTGTCCCACAAATCATGACTAAACCTACCTCCTAAAATTTTTGTTTAAACTTAAGAAAGTATTTGAAATAAACATGGAAACTACATCTTGTATATTAGTTATTTAAAAATACTACTCATAATAATGATGATGTAGAGAATAAATGTTATTTGTTGTAAATCATGTTTAATCCATAATACTATGGTAATAAGCATAATTAAAAACTTTGTTGACTGATAATCTTTAAATCAATTGTGCGTCTGTACAAACCGTTACTAATTTATTATTTCTCACTCGTATAGCCAATGGATCAAGGTGCCAAAAATTGATAATCGTTAGATAGTCAAAATGGCGGCAATTCGCTAGTATGTATGTTAGGATTGTAAGAATGGATTGTTTCCGGTCATTTGTACACATGATGTCGATTATGATCATTTCTCAACGCATGTGCGTAATTAGCAATTGAGGGTACCTACATTAAAACAAATGTGCATATTACTATTCGATCGATTGAAGCGTACCTATGTTACGCCATTGATATCAGCATACATTCTTGACGGTTTATTAAATCAAGTAACTTTATTTGACGATAAAAAAAAAGTTTGATTAAAAGTTAATTTTTCATTGAATAGCGTCATATATCGAGGAAAGCTTTCGGTTCAATGAGATTTGTTGCACGTGCATATTATAGTGACCATATATTATGCTATTTTAGGTCATAATCGCTGTACCGTAAGCAATTTGAACGAATGTGATAAGATCTAAGACTGTCACGCTGCGTTGCTGACTTTAGCATGCGCTACAGTAACGGCTTCTGGCGATGAGTCTGTTTATAGTTTCACCAGTTCATTCTGAATTTCACCCACTTTGAGTTTTGACGAGTCGAAACCCGCAATGGCCGTTCCTTTTTACTTTTTCTCACAACTTCAATATATTCGTGGGCATAATAATTAGTTCTACTTAAGTTTCACACTTATAGACATAAAAATCTGACACCGCCCTGTAATTTAGACTTATCTAGACAATAACGGGGAAGTCTATGTACTATCCCTCCTAAACAAGATTATCTAAATTATTTTCAAAATAAACAGGATTTAAGGATTCCTGAACCCCTAACCTTAGCGTTATCAGTCTTAGTTAACTAGGACTTGCATCACAATACGCAAGTATTGGGTGCACTAATTATCTCAGACACTATATGAAAGTGCGCCGAGGGCACTAATTATTGTCTGAGCACTAAATGCAAGTGCAGCGTTAGTTCAAGATTTAGTATTATTTAATTAATTATTGATTGTAATAGTAACGCTGTTTGAAATAAAATTACAACAACATTATTTTTAACTCTTTCACTGTCGGTTACTTAATTCAGGCGTGTCGAAAACCTGATTCATCGTTGGCACTGATGAGAAGTGGCGATTTCTGAGCCTATCTCGAAAGTACCGTTCCGCTACACTTACACTTATGAATGTGTGGTCGTTGTTACAAAACGAACCTTGAAACGCGGTAGATACATTTACAATCATCATTATCATTACTGAATTCAAATTTATAATACGAATTGAAATAATTTATTACTAAACAATCAAAAGTATGGAATGAATTAGCTCAAATGATGGTTAGATTTTTTTTATTTTCTACTATGCCTCAAATATTATTGGGATTGATAGCTGTTAGATCAACAGCTTGAATAATGCTTTAATTAAGGAAGCTACCTGGATAATCAAATGAATTGACTACTTCACTAACCAGATTGTTACCTGTTTGGTAACGACTGTTTTCAACAGCGTCGGTACAACTACAAAAAGATTAGGATCTATTAAGTTCTAAACGCGAAAGCTTTATTATTTTACTTGTTAAAATATAACACAAAAACTAATTAATAAACGCCACCTCTTTTCGAACCGTGCTTTGTTAAAATTTAGTAAAAAAAAAATATTAACTTAACAGCAAAAAGTACCGTGCATTCAAAAAATTCTTTTATATGTAAATTATGCCGTAGGGAACAAGCAAGATATGCAAAAGTTTATTATAATTCAAATGACGTACATGTTATAAAGAATGCATATCGAAGCTTGATCCTACTGTGGGGTTTTCGATAAGAATTCCTCATTTTTTTTAAATTATATTTATTAAACTTACAACAGTTCTAGACAACAATCGGAAATATGCATAAAGGTTTTTTTTTATGAAGTAGGCTGACAAACGAGCAAGCGCCTCACCTGATTATAAGCGATCACCGCCGTCCATGGACATTTGCAACAGAAGTTGCAAATGCGTTGCCAGCCTTTAAGGTTCCCCCTTTTTGAAAGAGAGAGGGATGAAGAGTGAGAAGGAGGGATTAGGGGAGGAGGGTAGGGTGAGAGGGGATGGAAGGGGTTGGGCCACTGGCCGCCTCACTCACCGGACAAAACGCGGAAGCAGAAACACTTCCACTTTACGCTGATTTCCCATGAGGTCGTGGTACTTATCCAGTTCGAGCCGGCCCATTCAGCATCGGGAACAGCTGCGTAGCTCTACCACCGTAAAAACAGGTTATATCCGTATGTGCATTTCCGTATATGTCTTTGTTTGGATATCATCTGTCCGCTCGGATGGTATATTCTAACTCTACTGCCATTGCTTTGTTAGTGTATATTGTTTGTGATGATATAATACAGCCGGCTCAGAGACTCTGTTTTGAACTTCAGTGCTGAACCAATATTGACCTGACCGCTCTTTCTGAAGTGTTATTAAAAACTACAGAGGCATACTTGCTCTCTCACTCTTCATTGTGTGCCCTTTGGTGAGCCCAGTCAAGTAGAAAGTAGGCCGAACGGATATGAATTCACTTGGCTTCACCGTGGTGATGAAGCCACAGAAACTACAATGGAATCTTTCGTCTCAATAATGGGAACCAATCGGAGATAATTTTTGTTTTTGTTTAAACGCTTCTTCTATTGTGAGATAGACATGTTTCATGTTAGACATACATAAATTTCACATGGACAAACAACCAGATCTGGAATTGCTGTCAATATTTTATATAAATATTTGTCTCGATTGGGAATTGAACTCACGACGGGACATCAACTATATATATACTGCGTTTGCGATGATTTGCTCAGTAGATCAAAATTTAAAAATTATTAAGCTTTATAAATATAGGTAAAATATTAAGATTATTGCGAATTATATTACTCAACTGAAACTTAATCCCATCACGTCAGACTTACTGTGTGTAAACGCTAGACTGCGTGCGGTTTATAATCTGTGTGTTGAACAGAGCGCATAATAAGGCGTTAACGACACACCATATGATTTGATTTAAAGCCAATAGAAATTCAATTGCTGTCAGAAGTACATTGACAACTTTTCACCTCACCTTTCTTTCGGTTACGTATAGGAACAGTGTAAAGAGATAGTGGAGTAAGTGTATATAGTGATCTTGGATAATGATAATGAAAATGTTTCACTCTTCGTAACTAGATATCTATAAACAGTAACAACAATTATATCAACAATAACATCAGATAAAATTAAAACAGTGGTGACAGATAGAAAGCAAATATTGCAGTATGAACATTTTTTGAAATTTTTATTAATAAGAATATTTAACTAACAGTCAACATTATATTATACATATCTTTTTAAGAACATTTATTAATACTTAACTATATATGTTCGTACTTATTGTACGAACTTTATCCTGAGACGGACTAGAAAAATTAGCTCCTGTATTAGATAATGAAAATTAGAAAGCATCAATGGAGAAACACTTGTAGTATACATACTAAACTTACATAAGTATTTAAATGCAGTTTGGCGACGATTTGCTCATTCCTATTCGTGTTTTGTTAAACAATAATCACTAATGATGAAGTAAATTGGAACCTAAATTCGACCGTATGTCACCTATTATTGACACTTGTTGATACTTGTCGTTAACAGTATGGTTACAAAATAAGGTGTTACATTTTTATGGCGTTTTTAATTTACCTACTTTTTTCCTGCTGTTACGAATACTATACTTCGTTTATGTTTATGGGACAGACTGAGATGTTAAACATCTTAATATCATAGATAACCCATTACTCAATTAATTATATGTCGGATCCGGTGCAGTGTGAGCTGAAAGGATATTGTTGAAAGCGATAAAATTTCGCGAAACTACATTGTTACATGAGTACAAGATTATGTTGAACCGGCATTTTCTTTTTTATCTAATCATGTGTTGTATTTGCGTAAATATAAGGAAGTACTAAATTAAAATAGGATTATTTTTAGCTGAGTTAAAAAAAAAAACGTATTATGATTCGTTTCGATTCGTTTGTTCTTTCAATTATCGAAGAATTTCGCTGATTATTTTTAGGCTATTTCGTCTCGAACAATTCACCTTATTACGTTATTACCATAAATCAAGTAGAAAATATATGTTCTGGGTGTTGTCAGATTCACTGATGCGACTTTAATCATTAAAGCGCTGCAAGTGCTTGAGGCGAAGGTGTTAATGAGGTACCAGTTGACGTGTGGTCGCTTAATATATACGTGATGTCACACAACAGACGTGACAAAAACGTATCCACTATACTACAGTCCTCGAGTGCTTGTGGCTATTACGAAGAAAGCTTACATAAATGTATCGTGGGAGGGGAATATAACGCACTGTTCTCATAGTTAATCGAATGTAGCGTCTTGCGTTATTGACGTTCGTTTCGTCCGTGAATCAACGCGGAAGTATCGTGTTCCAGTTAAGGGCTTCCTGCGATTTTCCATAACACACTTTATCCAGTTACTATTAGGGTGATAAGATATATATATTATCCAAACTACTGTTACTAAGCAGGGCGATAGATCGCCGTTTATTTCTGGCTTATAAAAATGTCGCAGCGCCAAGATTTTTATAACGGTTTGTCGAGTTAAATCATTTTTTTTTATGTCAATCATGTCAAACTCAAACATTTAAGCGAATAGTACGTTATTAAGTGAAATTCTTAAAGGGTTTTTTTTGTTTTTTAAGGGACTACTTATGTAAAATATTACTTTTCTAATAAAATAAAAAAAAAATAAGTACATAAACTTTATTCAGTATAAAAATAATTCTATACCAACTGTACAAACAAAGTAAAGAATAATGATGATGCATGTTACTTGGTTATCAACAAATTTTTACATTTCAGGAATATAGTGTAGAAAGTAATTCAATTCGCAGAAACCGAAATCAACTAGTGGAATTTGATGATGATATTATTTAAAAAAAACTAACATTATAATTATAAATGACGTCATGGATATCTAATATGATTAATACTTTTCATGCATATGATAAGTCTTCGGTAGTATAGTGGTCAGTATCCCCGCCTGTCACGCGGGAGACCGGGGTTCGATTCCCCGCCGGAG
>DWHO01003029.1:0-12511 GCA_018247575.1 Eurytides lysithous rurik | reverse complement strand
AAAATATTTGGAAAATTATATTTCTATATTAACCGTGACCCATACGGAGCTGTAATATTTTGCGACATAAAAAATTAGTGACCGTGACGTTCACGGAGCTGCACAATTCTGCCGGTAAACGTTGCCCGTATATGTCACGGAGGTGCGCATTAAGCGGTTAACAGGGCAAGACGGGCTTTTGGGCCACTACGTGAACGGGCCAGTGATGTGTCCTAATAACGTAGAAACAAAATAACCTCAACGTAGTCCTGCGAATATATATTCTCCTTCTTGATCTCATGCGGCGTGCCGTCGGATTGATTGTCCTCCGTGGCATCAGCGGAACTGTTCTCCCAAGCCGTGCACTGGTGACCCTCGAACTGCTCGTTTTCATAGAACCCTGGAAAATTTTAGATTTAACATATTAAATTAAATATATTTTTAACTTTTAGTTTTTTTTTTGATAATATTCTCTTACAGTTATTACGTCAATTAGGTCTTGTGAGAACTATTCGAGGCTAATGAAGTAAACGTTAACTTAATTAACGCCTTTGTGTTCTAGTAATATAACCGGTATTAGGGTACCACGCGGTTACAGGTACGCCTTCTACGAGGGCAATGAAGTGCTGACGCTTTTTATTGTCAAAACGAAAGTTTCATATTTAATATATGTAATAAAAGGCGATAAAATCGACATAAGAAAATCAAATACAAAACGAAAAGAATCCGTAAATAAGTTTAATTTAAATATGTATTTATCTTGCACAGATATTACAAGAAATCATTGACGCCTTTCCTGTGTCGCCGTCAACTTCATCCACATATGGCAGTGGTGGAATTTAAATGAGAGGAAGTAGTGACAATGTGATACATACGCCTACGGCGGCTCAGCCAGCTGCAGGTCTAGAGACTAAATCTGCCAGTGGGACCCGGGAGGTTTGTTGAGTATGAGCTCTGCCAGTTTCATTGGCCTAAAGTGTAGCTTTAGTACCTTTCTACCGAAAAAATATCCTCAATTTTCTGGACTGCTCAAGATGCCAAAATTAGTGTGTGCGTACCCATGACCCAGTGTTCAAGCGGCATGGGCGATACATTGTAAAGATATTTTATTGTGTGAAGTCAACGTATATATATATATATTATATACGTTAAACTCACACAAGATGGGTTAGATGGACTTCTAATATGTCATTGTATGTTGTTTTTTCAACACAGTGTTAGATAGAGCCTTCTGTTTTGCCTTGAGCTGACCCAGAGATTCAAGAAGTTATGCCTCTAAGGACAATAAATATGTTGTCAACTTTGCCCTTTTAACTAAAACACAGTACTGCTTACACACAAATAGCTTTGCGGTCGAATAAGGGGCAATGTGGTGGTATCTTCCCAGAAGAACCCCTCAAGATTATTAAATAAATAAACATCAAGAACATCTCATACATGGCCATCTGATCCGAAACTAGGCAGAGGCTGTACTACAAGACGACTGACATACATACATATATATTTATATATTTACTCCGACGTTTGTTATGTTGGACGTGCCGTCGACGAAAACAATTCTTCAACAGTTTTCCCCCTTGTCGCGCGCCGTAAAAATGTTATAATCGTGTGTATACAAAAAAAAAATATTGTATACTTGTATAGATAGTTAACATCGAGATACAGAACAAATACTTCTATTCATCGCACAAATATTTTGTCCAGGGTGGGAATCGAACCCACGACCTTCGACTTTGCAGTCGGCAGCACTAACCACTACACCAACGGGCTTATCCAATTGGCGACGGTGACTGAATTTCGCCCAGGACGACATCACTGTAACGTAATGAAGGCTAAAACGGCTTTGGAAGTTTGTCTTTTGGTTCATTGACCGGCCCGCTGGTGTAGTGGTTAGTGCTCCTGACTGCAAAACCAAATGTCGTGGGTTCGATTCCCACCCAGGACAAAGTATTTGTGTGATGAGCATAGGTATTTGTTCTGTGTCTGGGTTTTAATTATCTATATAAGTATATATTTAAAAATATATAAGTATGTTTATCAGTTGTCTGATTGTCATAGTACAGGCTCTGCCTAGTTTGGGATCAGATGGCAATGTGTGAGATGTCCCATGATATTATATTATTATTATACCTTCGTTGCAGAGCGAGCACCATATGGTGGGTTGAGAGATTCTCAGGTGGACGTTGCCGTGGACTTTGAGGTGCTGTTTCCTCTTGAACTTCCTGTTGCAGATAGGGCACTCATGGGGTCGATCGTCCAGTTGCGTTGTGCGCGGCACGAGGAGGTCTGTCCCATCAGGCTGCAAACCAAAGTTTATGTTTTGTTATTCATTTTTTTTGTAATGAATGTTTCTGAGAAGTAAAATTTAATTAAATCTTGAACGATGAGGAAAAGAATAGCGAATTATTATTAAATTTCTGTCATCAGCGTTAGGTGTCGGTATATACGTACGCTCTCATATGGTCTTGTTTTTCTATAGTAGTCAAATTCTTTCGAAATAAATTCTTGAGCTACTTTGTAAACGGGCGCCTGCTTTTGATACAGTAGTCTCGAGAAATCTAACCCCAATTTTGGCTCTAATCAAACTGTTAATTGCTATTTAAATGAACGTTTATTCACTAACCGGCGAAAGTAAAACACGAGTATTACGAGAAAACCAAAGTTATATAACTTACAACTTACGAAAGAAAACTGTAACATATGTGAAAAGCCCTTATATCTCCCCCTTACATTCTCTGTACTAATATCTTTGCACAGCACTTTACTCCTTTTGTTTAATGAACCTCCCGCACTCAGGAATCCCTCTATTGTGAGGAGAATCCCTCTTTACTAACAAGGAATCATCTGAACTTTCACCCGGACTTGAATCATCTCCTCGCCGATTGCGCAAATTTACCTCCCCTGCAGGGATACGAAACACAGTACTTAAGGCAATTGAAATCACTTAAACCACAGCGCTCTTACTGGAATATATGGATGGATAACTGTTCGGGTTAAAATGCCACGTTATTAGACTTAGTTCCTTTTTATGAAAAAACAATGTTAATCAACATTTGTACTCACAGTCGCACATAATTCCCGCAACGCTCAAATTTAAAAATAAATTATTCGGGAATTATGTGCTAATTGAGATTTATAAATTCTACTCCTTAGTAGGGCAAGCCGGGCTTTTGGGCTTATATGGTACTACGCCACTGCTCACAGTACCGGATACTTTGCAAAGCGCAAATGTTTACTTCATTTAGACGCAATAAAAAAGCATTGATTTAAGCATTCATAAGTTAAAACCTTATACACAACACCTTCGTTCTGCGTGGCACTCTTTCAAATCATTAAGTCCACCCTTATTTGTGTTTATACATATTTTATGCGATTAAATTTAAATAAATGTGTTTATAATAAAGTATTTATTTTCTTCAATATATGATTGTTAAAATCGAGAGAAATTTTAATTGGGTTCACCTATCATTTATCAGTCAAACAAGTGCTCGTCCAATTGCTATTGTATTCCCAAAAGATAATAAATAAGCAAATATGTCTCACCATCTGCACGTCGACCTTGTCCCCAAGCATGACCTTGAGCCTGGATATCCCGTCTTGATCTCCCTCCAAGATGTAAGCTTGCATATGCACGATGTTCACATGGGTTAGCAGTTGGTCTTCCGTGTGAAAAGCTGCAGAAGTGAGGAAATACATTATTGTACTAAGCTATTAAGATAACAAATCTTTTAATGACTATTTGTTTTTATACATTTCTGCCAGTCTACAATTGTCCGTCATTGAACGGTTAAGTTGTGGTTATTTAGTTGTTGGGATCTCGAATTAAATATATTGACTATGTTATAACACAAACTTAAGCGTTTGAATTATTATTAGTTTTATTTTGTACATGATTACAGTTTCGTTAAACAATATGAGGGTAATCTGGAAATCCATTTAGATGACAAATCTTCCGATTGCTTAAAATTCAATATTATTTACTCCATATGCATATTAACTGCATTTAAAGGGCGTAATCAATTTTTATATGTATATCTAGTTGATACTTACTTAATACGAAATACAAGAACAAAAATGTAAGAAATATCCTTAATTATTATTAAAGTAAAAATTAGTATAAAATCATGAGTAAGATAATTCCATTACACATACATCACTCAATATTTTAAAATATAGTTTAGAGAAATACGTTTAGAATTTAATATTGGTTCTTCTGAATCAGCTCGCGTTCATTTGTAAACAATTTTTCCATTTGTATTGCGTATTTGATTCGCCCTTCAATTCAAAAACCATAGATAAAAATATTTACAATCTGTAGGTCTCTTACGCTCAGTAAAAGATGAACAAATACAAAAAGAAAGACAAACTTTCGCGTGTACATTATTAGTATTAGCAGTATAATATTAGATACAACCAGTTGCGGAACTACTATACAAACCCAAAAGCCTGGCTTGCCCTACTAAGGAGTAAAATGTATAAATCTTAATAAGCACATAATTCCCGAATAATTTATTTTTAAATTTGAGAACCGCTGATTGAGTACCGCCACTGGATACAACTACATTATATGGTTAGTTAAGGGGCAATATATTTAATTCGATGAGAGTACAAGTAGTAAAATAAAGTAACAGCCTATATATGTCCCACTGCTGGGCACAGGCCTCCTCTATAGAGAGGGTACAGACCGCCACGTATATTTAAGTTTTTTTTTTTTTTTTCTTAAATATGCAGGTTTCCTCACGATGTTTTCCTTCATTTATAAATCAACAAATTCACCGGTGCCGGCACCGTGATTAGAACTTAGGTTGCTCGAGTATATTAAAAGCGAGCATCCAGACACTCGAGCTACCACGACTTCATGAGAATACGACAACCGTCAAAATCAAATCGGATACTATTTTAATTACTCAGCATTTCTTTCTGTGCAACTGCCGGTGTTGGTTGGTGTTGGCGGTACTCGTGGATTTTGGTCGTGATATTGATCGTAGAATATAACGATGTTGCCGATCAGCACCTGCCCCGACACAGGCACAAGTAATCCTAAACAATTTTAACGGTACGAACGTTTGAAAGAATACGAAAATGCTCCCCCACGCTTTAAACTCCCCTACGAACAGATTGGGTTCTCCGGAGCCCCCTACTGTACATCGCCCCTGACGTAAGCGACATTAGCCTCCCCCACCCCTACTACGCCCCCTCGAGCACATGCCCATGGGGATCGCCTAAAATAGGGGTGGGCCTGATAAAGGTCGCTGGGGTTGTACGGCTTCCCACTGCGTCGTTGCTGTGGAATAAGGAGAATAAAAATCGATCGTTTCGGACTTTGAGCTGGTGCGAAACCAGAGTTAGATTTTTCTTTTGTCGATTATTTAACTATACGTCCATATAAATGGACGGGCTTATTATATTTTTTAAATTTATACACTTCAGTTGAAGGTGTAACGCTTACAATTTGACAATATATTACAAATAGTTAAGAACTAATTGCACATTCAAATTATAGGTACACAACATTGTTTTATAATTTTTACAACAAAAAAAAAACGCGAACTTATAAAATTACGAGTAGATTATAATTTAAGAAATTCCTTGGTTTATCTTAGAAGTTTAAGGTCTAATAACTATGAATATTCTATGGAACTTAACACCGTATAACAAACCTTTTACAATAAAAAATATAAAATAGATTATGAATTGAGAACCCTTATATTTTAAATTAGAATAACCAAGCGACACGATTATAAGTAGCATTTATATTCGTAAATGCTATTTAAAAATATTTAAAACACAGCATATTATTGTGATACCAACCACTTCAAATTAAAAAAAAAAAAGTTCCAAAGCATTTAAAAAAATAAAACTGTTATTAATTAGTGTTGCTGCCTCCTTCAAACGTCGATTTACATTACGGACATTCGAGGAATATTTTATTAGCTGTGATGGCTGACTGGCATAGGTAGGTAGGTAGGTAGGTAGGCAGTATAATGGGCATCGATCAAGCAGCGTATCTAGGTCAGGTCTGTAAGTGGAGGGGTTCGGTCAAGGGGCCCTGGGGAAGGGACGGTCGTTTTGTCCCGCTAGTTTCGAGACCTGCGCGCATTCGGATATCGATTTTAGGGCCATAGGCGTTATATACCCAGGCCCAGCGCGGGGGATTTACATGGCGGTGCCTGCTTACATACATCCACACATAAATAATACCATAGACAAGATTGTAGAGCGACAGTCATTTTATCGAAGGTAAACGCGAATTTACTATAGTGAAGTCTATTTTTATCTTTATTCCTTATAAATTGTTAAAAACTTTCGTCGCTGCCAGGATTGGAACCTGCGTCATTCCGCTATCGCGCCCAGCCATTCTAGCCACTGAGATAATCTACAAAAAAGCTTTCACATTCTAAATTTTATCTTAAGTGCAGAGATTAGCACTTTAGTAAAAATCAATCATAAATTTTAATATTTTTTAGTTTAACGAACCGAATGGATTCCGGACCGGTGATTCGACGGCTAAGCGACACGTCTGCCCATAAGTGCTGTGCCATACAGAAGCTGTCCAGTACAGCATCGAAGATCTAAGATGTTTAGAGAATTAAGCAATCACAAGCGATCGCTTAGTGGTCGAGATCGACCAAGGAGGCTTTCTTGAGAGTCCTCTTTAGTAATTGAATAAAAAGCTAAAAGAAAATATAGTTTTCCGACTAGGCCATTTATGATTTGACAAAGTATCTGACAATAGTAGTATAAACGTAAACAATGAACTAATTGGCTTATCCAATTCAATATATATTTTATGAATAAATAAAAATAAAATGTCCACAAAACTACAACTATAAACTATAACGCTGCCAAATTTTATTTTTCCCCGCGAGCGCAATAGGCTCTAAAAGGGGTCCAAAGTTTTCTCTTCGTGTGTTAATATATAGATGTCTCATTGTCCATTTAGTTTTTGCACATTACAATTTGGCGGTAGAATAACTGGCAATACAGGCGGGCCCTGGAAAGGAGTCCTACCACTAAGTAGCATTTACATTTGAAAAATGTGGACTAAAAACTAATGTCACTGTTTCGCGGGGATTGTCGCGACAATGGAATCATGAACACAAAAATGTCTCAAAAGACTTAGGATCTCAGCTGATGAGGTCATGCAAAATTTTGGTCTCGTATGGAGATCGAGGCAAGAACACGGCGTCCAAGAACTGAGTAGGTGAATTTAAAAGTGACTGCGATTAAATCTATTTAAAGGGTGTTGGTTGTTTATAAAATAGGAAGAGTGACATAGGCCAACTCCTATCAAAAAAAAAGAAAAACATATTGTTTTTAAATTATATAACAGTATAATCCAAGTCTAGAGAATGGAATAGAAAGACAAAGCCACGAGCAAAATTTTGATTATTATAAAGTAATATCCTATTACAACCTAATTGGTAGAAATCAGCAGCATCCAAGAGGTTAGAGTTAGGAGAGTACAAGCCTTCGTCTTAAAATAATAAAAAAATAGGAAATATAACAAATTATGTATATCACAATTACCTTATTTACATTTCTATAAATACATAAGTCTATGTATGTATTATATCTTTGCATATAATACCTTCTCACATACAAGAGCGAAGTGTCGATAAAAACTGTCACTTTATTTTATTATCTATTTGTAATGTCAAAGAGGCGCTATTTGAAATCATTATGAGTAAAAATAAGATGTTGCGTGATTTATACACATTCGTTATTAAGGACAATGATTTCAGATGTTAAAAAAATTGACCAATGAATGTTTAACCCGTGTAGAAAGGTTCTATCGGATCATAATAAGTCATGATCATAGCGATTGTTCGACGCCGGAGGATCACTCATACAGTGCCAAATATTTGACCAAACATGTCCAACTATTGGTACCAACCATTTAACAAATATATGCGGCATCGTTGTTATATAAAATTATTTGATCTTAACTGGTTTAATTTTCATTTTGAAATTGTTCAAATTGAACGCCGTCCTGTCCCTCGATGCCGAATAGTTTGCACGGGTGTGGTTGAGGGGGGACAGGGTAGGTCCCAGCACCCTATACTCTCTCTCTCTCTCTAGCACGCCGGAGCCCCCTCCCCCCTCCTTCAAAAATTGTGGTGGTGAATCATGAAAGTTAGAACATGGAGCTGCGTTTATATGAAGTCGGGTGTACTCCGTCAACACAACATAACACAACACAGTATTACACAGTCACTAATATTTTACTTTTCATACTCGGTTCACTACTTATATATTTGATATCTTTTTTATGGATCATGAGACAAGCAAGTCTGGCGTTAGGTGATAAGTGACATGTCTACAATAATAACGCGATGTTTTAAATTGGCTAAAAAGTTGTTTTTACGGTGCTAGAGCCACATAGCGGCTCATGATGGTGCTAAATGGGCCGACTCGAACCGGATGAGTACCACGACCTCACAGAAAATCGGCGTGAAGTGAAAGTTTTGCCTCCGCGTCTCGTCCGTTGAGTGAGGTGGCCGGTGGCCCATCTCTGTCCCCCTCATTCCCTCTCCCAAAAATTTCCATTTAAATGCTGGCAACGTATCGAAGAACTATGTTGCAAATGCTCATAGGCAATGGAAGTCGTTTACCATCAGGTGAGCCGTAGCTTATTTTCCTCCCACTCAATAAAAAAATCTAATTTGTGTAACTCTGCGTTACTCAGAGATGTAAGATGATCTATTTGCGTAGTAGTTTCAATGAAACATTTTACTTTGAAAAATGCCAATGCTAATACTATTTTGCTGGGTCCAATCAGGCATGGAATCCTTCCATGGAGTCCTTAGTATCCGGTTCTTGAGTACTATATATTGAGGCCATAAATAATGTTGTGAGGCAATAAGTTTAATTTCCTTTAAATCTTTATCAGTTCTTTTACGTCTTAAAAAATGAACACACTGAAAAAAAAAAGTTTACAATTCACAACTCAGAACTACGGAAATCATTGTATAGCTTGTGGAGATATCGCAGAACGTACACTTTAGGAGAAATCAAAGGAATTGAAAATATTCAATTTTTTGTAATGCTGTAAATGTCCATGGCGGTGGTAATCGCTTACCATCAGGTGAGCCGCTTGCTCGTTTGTCAGACCTCTCCATAAAAAAATTTGAAAGTCAGTTTAAGATACATGTTGCCCTTTTTTCTATCACAAAAAATTACCATTAGTTAACTTTCTGTCGCCCACGTACATATGTATGTACAATTCAAGTTACATTCCCGCAACGCTCAAATTTAAAAATAAATTATTCGTGAATCATGTGCTAATTAAGATTTATAAATTTTACTCCTTAGTAGGGAATGCCGGGCTTTTGAGCTTGTATGGTAGTACCGCTACTGGTTGGAAGATGTAGGATGGTCGATCTCCATGTCCAATGATAACGCTGGCAACCTTCAAAGAGCAGTGTTTACACACTATTACATAAGTTCAGAATAAACCGCAATGCCGTGCTGCGCCGGGATAACTCTGCAGAGTTTTACCACTTGCTACCTAAGACGCTGCTCGCCTGGTTTTCTATTTCGTTTAACAGTTTTCGTTTATTACAGTTATAACGTAACGGTTTTCGGTAATTACGCTTTTACACTGTAAGATAGGATTAACATAAAGTGGTTTGTTAAATGAATTAAATAAAAAATAGTATACTATATACATTGTATATTATACTATATACATATATGCAATGATAAAAATATTGTATCAAGTAATGTCTCACGAAAAGTTTCAAGATTCAATCTTGAAAAATGAACTTGAAATTTGGAAATTGATATTCCATATTGAAGATTTCCGTATAAAAAAAAATATTATCGAAAAACACACGTTAAACATAAAAATATTTTATACATTACTATAAAAATCGTTTATATGTGTTTGTATAGAACACAACAAATAAAACGAGCAATAATCGAACAGACACGAACTTCGACTCATATTAAAAACAAAAGGAGAAACGAAGGCTAACACATGATTTCGGGGATGCCGAAAATAATTTATTTATTGACATATCGACTACATACAAGTCTTACACCATTAAGACCCACTTATAATCAATGTTTCTGGATGCGTGCATATTATAGGTGTAATACAATATATAAAATATATTAAGTATTTTATTGACATTATGTAGAAATAAAAAAAAAACATAAGCTTGAAACGTTTTTAGAACAAAGTACAAGAATTTGAGAAACAACTAGGGATAAAAAAGTGTAGTTTTCTAGCATGGATCATGAATTTTTCATATTGTATCAATTCGTACTTATACAGGAAAATCAAAATAGGTAAATATTCGACTCGGACTCTTCGGCTCAATTCGGGACTGCTTTGTGTTCCTCATCCAGAGACACGAGTATAGTAAAACTCTTTGCTCACTGTTTTCTTTGATAACAATATCATTCCGACCGGAATACAATTATGGTTGTAAATTTCTCTTCTGAGATAGACTAACTGGGAATCAGTGGCGGTACTACCATACAAGCCCAAAAGACCCGGCTTGCTAAGGAGTAAAATTTATAAATCCCGCAACGCTCAAATCTAAAAATAAATTATTCCGGAATAACCGCCCCTGCTGGGAATGGTGTCATATTCCAAGTGCAGCCTGTAAGAGGTTAACCCGATGTAACGGGGTCAATTATCTTGTTTAAAATTGACAATAATTATATTCATATTCAGCAAGTGGTTGATATTCGAAGGGAAAGTCGACAACTAATAAGCAGTTACAGTAAACACTGAACCCTGCGGACGAGCGCAAGGAGGGCGAGGGCAAACCGGTCACGACGGAATTATCCCACAGCGTGTCGTTGATTACGCATCATCATATAAAGGGACTAATTATTTACACCTATAATCACAAGATACAACGAACATGAGATAGGAAACAATTCATAATGTATCTACTATATAATACAAATCTACATGCTTATGGGTCTGTTAGTTTGTCGCTCTTTAACGCAGCTACTGGGCAATGGATTGGTGTGACTTCTAACCTACTTGAACAGTGCGACCTAAGCTGTTTTTTTTTTACAATACAGTGAGGCAAGAGAGACGCCTGCTCATAACAACAAAGTACCAGTCTGCAACATAATCCTACCACATATTGAAATCAATGAAAAATATTAAATTTACTTTCTCAAACCACAGGAGAGTCGAGGCCACGTTAACTTTTATAAAATAGCCATCGCTATTTAGGTTAGTTGGTATTCATTTTCCACATATACAATATGATATGTGCAATATATCATATTATATATGTATAATAATATGATATATTGCATAATCAATAAAACCTCGACAGAGGTAACTGGTATCTTTGCTTTGTCGCAAGGCGTGGATTCGATTCCCGACCGGGACAGATATTTGTACGAACGACAGATAATTGTTTCGGATCTCGTGTCCGTGTGAAATTTATGTATATAAAACGCCCTTATAATACAAGATATTTTGATCATCATCATCTTTTACAAAATGTATTAACCGATTTCATATAACAACACTGCCCTTCAAACCAGAAGACAGGTTATTACGCTGGCAACGCTGCTTGTCAGAATAACCGGCAATGCTGATACTAGCCTAGGCTGGCCTTGTCAACTCATGCTGTCACTTAAAAATCTTACCAGTACGCATAGCAGAGTCAAAGTCTATTTATATTTATATAGACTTATTTATATTTATATTAGGCCCTTTCAGCAATTCAACAGGGTTCATAAAAAAACTAACACATTTTAAACCAAAATCGAAAAAGGAGGAGGTTCTCAATTAGACTATATTTTTTTTATGTGTGTTACTTCACAAATTGTTACTAGGTGTACCGATTTTGACGATTCTTATCATATTTGAGAGCTGGTGCTTGTCGTGTGGTCCCATATAAATTTTTGCGAGATTTGACGAGTAGTTTTCGAGTTCTCCCTAACTATGCGTATATGTTGTAAACGGTATATCGCAAGGCTTCCTCAGAAATTTCGTTCTGATTGCACTTTGTACTGCGAACATGTGCTTAAACTAAGTAGGATTTGTATGAAGTCGGTTAATACACTTTATAAAACATTGAAATTATGTATACAAAGTACATTATATGGCATATTCGAGTAAGACCGTCCGACTTTTATTAAGACGTATAGTCGAATTTCCCAAATCGTTTGCCATCGGCGACGTGACGGGGCTAAGCCGTGACGCCGCACCCCCCTACCCACTATATTGCGTACCGGTAACCGTAACCGGTATTCCGAATTGCGACCCAAAACCGTACAAGGTCCGCGGCTGACAGATTTGCGTAACGGACTACGCGCTGATCCCCGTCAACTATGAGACCCCAATCCGTTTCCATCGCACTCACGCATATTAAATGCGAAAATTCTGTCTCATTGTGTATGCAACCGGGCAGTATTGAAATATTTTTATGATGATAAAGTGACGTTGTAAAATGAAACTATTTACAAAATTATCTTCGTTTGTTTTTTTTTCCCTAATTCCCGAAAGTTTTGAACGAGTGAACGAAAGAATGTGTACGCTGTAAGAGGT